>JAQIWI010000273.1:0-43479 GCA_034698825.1 Deuterosminthurus bicinctus | reverse complement strand
TTCACATTACTGTCCCGCAGTCCAGCACATATTTCACTAAACAATTCCTTTTCCCCTGCTTTCCTTCATAATCTGTCGCTATTTGCAATTCCGTGTAGACTTCCTGACAAAAGGTACTTTGCGCCTTAAAGGAGTTTTACGAAATGGATAACAATCCTCCGGACGACTGTCAATGCACAATTTACCAATGCTGGGCCAACCCAGTGCCAGCAGTGGATAATTGCTATCAAGACGATGACAACGTGGTTTGCAATCCCTGTCCATGCCCTTCACTTGAAAACTATAAGCCACCGAGCCTGGCCTCCGGTCTACCTCCCGTCATCAGCAGCTCCCGTGGGGGCAAATACCGGGATGACACCCCTAAAACTATCAATATGAGCTTCGTTCATCTATCCAAGCCAGTGTTTAACAAACAAAACCGTTCCAATAGCCGTAGCAGTGCGGGTAAGCGGCCAAGTACGACGAGTATTAAAGGCGCAAAGCCTGTGTCCCTTGGTAGAAGATCAAGAAAGGAAGGTGCTCGTTCTGGTGGCGCTGCGGCCCAATCTGGTCGCTATAAGTCAAAGAGAGCCGTAAAGGCCAAAAATAAAGGCAAAAGCAAGTCTAGTGGACGTAGAGGTCCAAGCGCGGGTAGAAAGTCTGGACGTTCCGGACGCAAGAGTCCGAAACGAAAAGCGGGTTCAACTCGAGGAAGAAAATCTCCAGGGAGGAAAAGGGGAGGGAAATCCGCCAACAGGGGCAACGTTGGTGACGGCGACAAAATTCGAGGCAGGTCCAAGACAAAGAAGAAAGGACGATCTAAAGGCTCAAGCAGATCATCTAGTAGAACAAAAAGCCCCGGTAGCAGCAAAGGAAGCAAGAAGAGCAGAAAGAAGCAGAGAGGAAGATCAAAAAAGAAATCGGGTAAAAGGAAACCTCGTGGACCACCGCCTACGCCCGTCAATGGTAAACATTTTTCCTTTTTTCATTCAAAGAATGTTAAATTAAGCGAAAAATTGCATCCAGTTGATCAGCGGAAGAGTGACTCAACTCTTGCAACGCGTCTGGAAATGCTCAACATATTTTGCTTGCTCAATCCTCCTGATAAAATTCAGCGTGTGACTGAGCTCCGCGGTTACAGCTCCGAGCCTGAACTCTTACTTCCTTGTCAATTCAAATTTACCCTAAAAAAAGTAACAACAAAGCAGCCTGTGAAGTGCAACAGTACGGAAGATGTTATGCTAAAGCACAGGACAGAATGCCCAGAATTGTTGCTTCATCCGTGTGAGCCTGAAGAGACTGAAGGGACTGATTTTGAAATCAATCCAAATTGCTGGAATAAATGGCGAGATGTATTTGACAGCGAAAGAAATCGTTTTTCTTTCTTCGACGAACTGTACCGTAGGAAATACATTACTGACAGGTAATGCGGACAGTAGACAATGCAAAACTTGTCAATTTTCAAATTTTAAAATATTATCTCCATCTCAGTATGGAAGTTCCTGGTGTGCCGGATGATGTCTCATACTTAATCGAAGCGGACAATGAGCACTATAGCAGTAAGATTGATTACGGACGGATCGTGCTGAAAACTAAACACGTGTACACGGGAAACTTCCACGACTGGTATTTCCATGGGCCAGGCAGATATGTATGGCTAGATGGGAAGATTTATCAAGGAGACTTTGTCAATGGAGTCATGCATGGGGAGGGTACCTTTGTGTGGCCCGACGGTAACTACAATTAATCTTAGGGGATTAGTGTAATGTGCAATACGGCTTAATGACCAGGGTCAATATACGAGGGAGAGTTTCAAGAAGGGGTACGTAGGGGTCAAGGTTTGTACACAACCCCGCAGGGCTACATTTACTCTGGTGACTGGAATGAAGGGGTTCCCCATGGGCGTGGTAAATATTTTTGCACCACTGTCATTTTACCAAGGAGTCGATTCAAGCTTGTACAATAGGCAAAATTTGGTACGACACGGATGGAAATAATTATTATGACGGCTCTATTCAAACTGGCAATTTTCATGGCTTCGGAACACGTCAATGTGAGTGATTTATGTCTTACTTAATCACTATTGCCATATTTATTTCACTTATATTTACCGTTTTATTTTTCACTCGTTCACTTCATTCACTTTTAAATAGCGAATTTGTTTCAATTTAGATAAGAACGGGGATCGCTATATCGGACAATGGGAGGACGGGAAGCAGAATGGGAGCGGTACCATGTTATGGCGAGATATTGACCAAGTTTGTACCACAAATTACCAAGGAATCCTAATAATATTACAATCCCACGCTTTCATCAGATGTATCGAGGACAGTGGTCAGATGGTAAGCCTCATGGCGAGGGCATCCAACTCTGGTACAGATTCCGAGATAACTCTCTGCAAGGGAGCAAAATCAAAACACAATCCTGGCGGAATATATTCAAGGTGCACTAATTCGAACTAATAACGAACATCATAAACATGCTGAAAGCTGTACTCCTCAGGGTACATGGAAATGCGGCCAACGCGATGGCAAAGGAAAGTTATTTTTTCCAAACGGAGCCATCTTTGAAGGCAACTGGAAGGATGGTAAACAGGTCCCAGGAGAGGGTAAATATGCTGATCCGTCCGGCGAGTTGTTATTCGGACTTTCCTGTGCTCAACCCGACAAAACTGGTCTCATGGAAGAGATTTTTGAAAGGCCAATATACGAATGTCTATTCAACATGCTTATTAATACTCTCGCCCAAAGTTACCCCGTCAAGAAAGAAAACAATGGGGTAACAGAGGCGCAAACCTTAGCTGACGTGTGTTTCAAGTTTGTAAAATACTTTTATTTGCAATTTGCAACATCAATATGCCTGCATTGTATAACTGAAACCAACTGAAGGTACATGACTGAATTGCAATTGCTCTACAAGCGTGCCTGCGTCCTTGGCTCTCTATGGAGTGGCAATAGCAAGCTTCCAAAATCTGCTCACAATTGCAATTCTTGCTTCAAGAATGCATTCAATTTTCCCAGCCCGAAAGGGAACATGTATTTGGAACTAAACAAGAAAATGTCACCCGACAAATTCCCCGTCACTCGATTCGGCCTATGGCTGCTCATAGGAGACTGTGAAGACGCGCTGAAATACGTCACAATGGCCCATTATGACAAAATATGGCGTAAGAATCACAACTAGACATTCGATCTCACCTCTAACTTACCTTTGAAATCGTAGGAACTGCTTCATCCATTTGTTTTCAAGCACCGTACAGCCCCTTCGAGCCGGTTTACTTCTGGCAGGTGAGCACACATAGTAATCACATGCGCTGCTGCAATTAGCGAGTGCGTGCGTGCATTTCAAACGCAAATGTTGGTTCAGTACTTGACAACCAAGGGATATTTGTGTAAATTGCATTATTTAGTTCATCCAATGCCTCGTGATGGTCGCGTGGGAGCAGGCCGTCGGCATCCCTCTTAACCGCAGCAAAATTAAATATAAATGTACCAAAGATGGACTCCAGCTTCCAGTCGGTGCAACGCTTAAAGAGGAGAAATTTATCAACGTTAAAGCTGACTCCGAAGATGGTCGAAAGAGTACTAAAGGCAAGAAGAAAACGAAGAGAATGTCAATAAAAAAGAAAGGAAAAACAAAGAAGAAGAGCTTAAATGTCAATAGTATGAATAAGAGTTCTCAGGAAACTGAAACATCGATTGAGCCGCCAAATAATATAGTCGAAGATACGCTGAAAGTTAACTTGAGCGACGATGACTTTATTGACATACCACCTGCAGGTAGGAACTTTCAAAAAATTCAGAAAAATGTAACAACTGGCAGAAACTAAGAGTTTTTCCATGAAGATGATGGAGCTTTGGCACGACCGCCATCAGCGTTGCTGGAGGTGGATGCCCAGACAGAGACCGCAGAACTACTAGGCGAACTTGACAGTTCAGAGGAAGACATTTTCGAGCCTGGTGATGACAAAGGCAAATGCGAACTGACTTCTGTGGCTACTATTTTCGAGAGGTTTATGGCCGATTACATTCCCAAGTGCTTCAACAGGCTGCCGGGTGATTACAATTTTCCATTTCTGTTTTCATTTCATATTAATTTTGCATTCTCACGAGTGAATTGGCTTCGTAGGTCAAATGTTACCCAGTCCACTGGATCGAATGCCACCCCTGGTGGACGTGTTTGATCAGTTCACCTCTATAAATCAGTCTCCGATCATAACAGGGCGAGAATTCCTACAGTCCGTCCTCAAAGACCAAGTCCACCCATGTAGTGAGATTTTCTGGAATCGCGTGAAACAAGTCTTGGCACCGAGTATGGACTATAAACACCTTCTCAGCTTTGCCCAGAAACTCAGTCTCATCACCCCGAGTAAGCTCAAGATCGTGCCGCTGGAAATGAGTGATAGTGACAATGATAGTGACGTCGACAACGGACCGATAAGGGACTCGAGGTCGATGCATGCGCGTGCCTTTTCATATGCGGGATCCATTATGCTCGTACCGAAGCCATCAGCACTCATGGATCAAGTGACAAAGGAAGCTATAGCTAACACGAATGCATTTAATAGCAAATCTGAAGAACTTCCTGGCGCAGCTAAGTCTCAAACTGCCACTCCCAATAAGTCGCATACGTCTGAGGGAATTTTAGCTCAAAAGTCCCATCATTCTGAGACACGCCAAACTGGTCAACTCTCCGCGGGCAAGATTGAAGAAGACACAGCGACGGAGCCAGCACCTACTCATGATCCTGAAACAGGCATTAAATATTGTCTGCCTGAAGCTGAGTTGGTCAAAGAAGAAACCACATCTAACGATGAGACGAAAGAAATCGGTTTGCTGGAGCAGGAGAAGATTTTCGACATTGAACAAGAGCTTCTTAAGCCGGATGGTGCAAGTTTGGTTAATGATTTGCAGAGGTAATGCAAAATAATATTATTCAAACGTATTTCCAGCAAATCTGCAATAAGTTTACCATCGCAGAACAGGATTGAATTTGAAGACATCTTTGAGTTCTTCCGAAGTTGTCGAAGTGCTTCGAAAGCTGTACCCGGAGTTATGTGGTGCTGAAGATATCCCAAACATTTCCTTTGAGGTAAGCATGAAATTGTATTCATTAAATTCAGAGGAATACTTCAATTAAGGGTACAACAGATCATAAGTTATTTTAAACCTTTTCAGATGGCTTTCTGCGATTGGCTGTGGGCATTGCTGCTATGCTTGAAAACATCAGTGATGAAGGAGCAAGTTGACAATCCTGTACCACAACTGTACCCTAAACGAACATTGTGCTCTGCGAACACAGAGCTTGCCATGACCTTACCGAACTTATCAGCATATGAGTGTGATCTTTGTAGTCATCATGGAGATCCTGCGAAGACATTCAATGATATCATTTTACCTGCTTTCATGCGGCACGAACAACTTCGATGTGGCGACGTGGCAATAGCCAGAGCTCAAGGGACACGTGGTTTTAATCCTGTGGAGAATCGTGCGTTGCATTCAACGTCAAAGTACTCCGGACAGTATGTAGCCAGTTCGGCATCTAAGAAGTCCGTGGCAATATGATGTCATTATTGCTTGTGTGTCTTGCATAAAAATGTGATGGTGTTGAAATAATGTATTATTTATTCATGCTGCGAGTTATTGGATGAGCCAGTTTCCAATTGTTCCACAGCTCTGCTATTCAACTTGAATTGGACGTATGTGACTGTGAAATGGACTCGCTGATTTTCCATTGGAAATGCTATTTTTTTCATGTATGTAATTCACATTACTTTGGATACTTGGAGACGAGTCCTGACCTAATCGCTTGACGATAGTCTCTTTAGCCTACAAAGCTACAAAATTACAGGTCATTTATATACATACACTGCAGTACTTGTAGCCCCATTCGGGTGCACAAAGCTCACGGCCACCAGGAAAAGGAAGGTATACATTATCAAAGATAGTCTCCTTGTCTTACACATGCCCTTACAGAGGCACACAGCCATCCCATCTGCTCCCCCAACCCCAACTGTACCCATCGTCTTTCATTACTCCACACAGAGACAGATATATTTTTTTCTAATTACTTCCTAATGGAATTACAAGGCTTTACCGTAATACACACAGACAAATCCTCTAGATTTATCTGCTCAGG
This sequence comes from Deuterosminthurus bicinctus, assembly GCA_034698825.1. NCBI lineage: Eukaryota > Metazoa > Arthropoda > Collembola > Symphypleona > Bourletiellidae > Deuterosminthurus > Deuterosminthurus bicinctus. The sequence continues at coordinate 37,362 of JAQIWI010000273.1, read as the reverse complement.
GGGAGAATGAAAACAACATTTTTGTTGATGTCTCATTTTAGGAGAGGACACGAGGACCCAAGAGAGCTTAAGTATTGTTCCTACTTTGTACCAATTTTTGTTTTGCCGATAAAAATACGATGCCTGTCTGACGAAGATGTAATCTGGAGTCCTCGACTGCAGTTCTCACTCTGTGTGTGTTTGTATGAACACAGGAAAGAATCTCTCAAGCTATTTTATGAACGCCCTAATGACTCTGTGGGCTTTTGAAAATGTCACGCTCCCTGTATACCAAGCCTGTATGAGAGTTACATCCAAGTGTTATGCTTGCATTTCAAATGCATTTACGTGATTTCCGGCAGTGGTGATGGTGTTGGTATGACGGGAACTATAGACCTATGAGTGTTGACATTAATCGTAACGGAAGGTAAGAGCCGGAGGAGGTCTATATTCCGACCTCCTCACACATACACACATTTTTTTCAATTTACAAAATCAGTTTGTGGGGAGCTCTGTGAAAAAGGCACCCAAAGTGTAAATGAGATTTTAAACCCTTCTTTCCTCCTCTTGTCGTCCTGCTCGCTTCTTTCCAGTAATATCATTGCCAACAGGGCTGAGCCTTCACGTAATCCCATTTAACAAGCAAGCACAGTGCCATGTCGTTGCTTTGCTGCTGATGAGCACCACCGGCAAGACTGGTATACTCTCCGGCGCACCAGGTGCTCCCTTGTAGTCACAACATGTGTGCACTCCATTTACTGTTTCACTGGAAATGAAAGAATATTATTTGCATAAATAAAAAACCATTGATTACTGTTGGCTGCTGCTGCTGAAAAGTTTCTAAAAAAAATCCATTCTCGTACTGTCACACTTACTTCTGACATTACAGAAGTTGCACAAAAGTGCAGTATTCGTTGCCAACTCAACGGCGGCAGTTGTAATTGATCATTCAGCAGCATTGCTCCTATCCTATAGGTCGACCTCATTCATCCAACGTTCGTGTCAACTAAATTCTCAATTTACAAGGAGTAATAAAAATGGGAGAGGTGATTCGTTTGGAAAGCGGGACAGAACAGATGGTGAGAACAAGTGTAGCATAACCTTTGATTCTTTGTCATGCTCATGATAGAAGCCGACATTATTATTAGATACAATATTGATTGATTCATGTGAGTGGTGGCTTCATTGATATTCAATCTTATTTACATGCTGATGATATGCTAAACGAGAAATGAGTATAGGGATGGATGAGAAAAATGATGGGAATTTCCTCATTTTCATCATAATGATGAATGTTCCAGGAGGGTGCAGACGGAGTAGAGGTGGAAACACACCTTAAAACTGTCCAGGTAAATACAGTATCAATGTCAGATGTTGCATTAAGCTGCCAAGCCCTGTCCCTTGACGGCCATGAGGATGATGATGAGGATGCTGTTCAGAATGGCGGTGATGCTCAGAAGAAGCTCGTCTCAGTGGATTTTGAAATATTCGGAAAAGTTCAAGGTGAGCCATATTTGACAACAACAACAGTTTTTGTCCTCACCTAACGGTTCCCCTGACACTTGGGTGGGAGGTGGTAAGTCCTTCGGCGTAGCATAAGCCTGCAACACAGCAGCCGTTGGAAAGAACAGAGAGTAAATGCTTGTGTGCTATCTTATGTGTAATGATTTAGGGAACATCCAGTGACAATCACTTTCCATTTTATCTCGAAAACAAGGCCTGTGGTTTGACTTTTTTGATAATTTTATGTATCTTTCCACAGGAGTTTTCATGAGAAAGGTAACTAACTCGTCTTTCACATCCTTACACAAACTTGCCCAGACACACATAAATACAGACACACACATACACACACACATGAGTACCATGTTGTTTTATGGAGTGACTGAGTCAAGGTAAAGATCAAATTCACAGCTGGTTTACACATGCAGACACAAGACCATTGATTATTCCCAGTACGTCCAAAGTCAGGTTGTTATAGTGGCGTTAACCGTAATTTTATTCCATTCACGGCTAATTTGACCGCTAGAATTTCAATTACTTGCTCGTATTGTATATTTTTATGGTCACTCCAGCGCACAAACACTCACACACGATGAGCTTCCAACAGACCATTTACTTTTTTACGCACTATACGTGGTACAGTACACTGGGCAAAAAGGTGAGGAGCTTGGAATTCGAGGATGGTGCAAAAACTCATCACGAGGAGGCTCACTTATTGGTGTCCTGCAGGGAGAGAGTGAACAGGTTGAAAAAATGTACGTTAAAAAATAATTACTACGCTTTTTTTTTGCTTTCACGATAAATCTGTGGTGGTTGGGGGAGATGCATATTATGGAGAGCGAGAGAGGGAGCGAAAGAAAGAGCAGCCCGCTGTGTACATTTCTACTCATTACCGTAAAATATGAGCCATTTGATACAACACTAAGGTCCTTATCATAATATGCACAGGATTATCATCATCATCATGCGAAGAACCATAGCAAGAGCAAATCAGTTAACATTGCAATCATCACTCTGAAGGCCATCATTCACATTAATCGTGTGGAGCAAGTTGTCTTCTTGTTAACTTCCAAGCACGTCCAACATGTATAGACAAGTATATTTGACAAAGACACTCCAACTTTCCCCACAATCTCCGTTCGTCACACGCTATGGGATTCGCCTACAAACTGCCCTTTTAAATTCTCTACCAACCAAGTTTCCTTGTCAATACATTAATGCCTTTATGTAACTCGTCTAGAACATAAAATCAGCTACGCACACCCCACGTTGACAACAACAACGACTGGATGTTCCATGGGGGAAAATACCTGGCAGCAATCGCATAAAAAACCCTTGAAACTTGTCCCATAACCTCAGCATCTCTCTCTCTCTGTCTCTCTCTCTTCCTCTTGCTTGCTTGAGTAAATGAGACGCATTTTCCCCAGCATCCAATTGACAGATACGCACACTCCCTCATGTATTTAACTTATTACGCACAAGTATTCCGTATATATAATACTCGCTACGCAGTAATACATTCCAGTGCTTATCAATTCTTTGTGCGTAATACCTGGCAGCGGAGCGAAATCTTAACTCTTTCAAGAATACTTTTCTCAAGGCATTAAATTAACCGGAATTTTGTTACGACAGGAAACTGTGGCTGGAGTCAAGTGCGTGTCCCAAGTCACGTGTAGTCAGGCTTGAGTTCCGGAACGAACATCCTCTGAGTGAGTACTCCTTTCTGTCCTTCGGCGTCATGTGAGCCTACTAAAATGTGCATGGTACACAACAGTCAGTCAGTCCTCTGAAAAACAAGAAAAAGGAGACAGCTGGGAGGTACAAGGCTGTGACTGCTGCTCCTTTATATATAATAAACTAAGTAAATGCTGTTTACTTTGTGCCCCAATAATGTGTACTGTATATATGCAAGGCGTACTTATACCTGTGCCAAGTTTCAGGGTCCATTTTACTATACAAGCAAGTAGAATAATGGAAAGGTGTCCATGAACTTAAGGGACAAAGGGCGAGAAGGAAAGGCCCTCAACTGCATAGATTTTCCATTGACTATAGTCTCTCCAACATCTTGATGCATTTAGATAACAATCAAATCCACCAATTCAAACTCGAAGTAATTTGTCATTCAGAACAGAAATAAAGTTACGCATCTCATGCTCACCTCTCATATCATTCTATCGTCAAAGGCCAATGCACTTTCAGATTTCCAGAATCACGGATAGAATTAAGAATGGCTTGAATCAGTCTGACGGCGACGGCCGATAGCAATAACAAGATCCGAAGCTTGAGGCATTGATGTGTACGTGTGTGTAGTGTGTGAAGCAGCTTATTTTTTCTCTGCGGTCATAATGACTGGGCAGGCCATGATGATCAGCGGCCTTTTAGCGCTTCAGGTAAAATCCTCTCTGTCTCATCATCACCCTCATGATGAAGACATTTTCAAGTGGACTGGGTAGGGGAAAAAAGGCTGAAATCAGACCGATTAGAATGTATGTGAGAGTAAAGCAAGCGATTATATGCAATATGGAATGGATACGGTAAAGTCATGCGAGAAAAAAAAATAATTGTACGCTGCTGAACAAGTTGGGGAATGCAGCAAGTGTTTGATACTCCAGCAGCGTTCACGCATAATGGAGAAGTAAGTTTTGAGGGTCGTAAATTAGCGTCTTTTAAATCCAGCTTATAATATGAGGGCTCAGATACTTTTCTTATGGATTCATTGGGAAAAAAACCACCATGAAAACCACAAATCAGCTCACAACAGGCCAAGAGGAAGTAATATGACAGCCAGTGAGAGTGATTATTATACTACTCCAATACAAATTTCCACAGTCACCCACCAAGCAGTGAGTAGGAACAGCATATTCATACCGCAGGTATATATACAATACACTGGCAAAACTTCTCACGAATAATTTTAAAAGCTATTCAACTTTTTCCTTCAAATCCCAACGGCTTTCACTTGAGCATCTTGTACACTTTTTTTCTACAATCGTCTTCTTGTTTTTTCGGTCCTCCATGGCAGGATTGTGATGGTAATTATCCCTGCTCCACTGATTTCAGGGGTCCTGTGAGTAATATACCGCTGAAAGACAGGTGCCAGAGACTTTGAGAGGTGTTTACTACTCTTGTTCAACAACCAGAAGCACATCCGAGCAACAGTAGCTGTTGGTATTAGCAGTTGGCACACATCATCATACAGTAATTATCGCACACAAGAAGATATGCGAGGGCTGTGCAGAAAGTATGCCATTTGGCCCTGGGATGAAAGTAAGTACCTCTTTACGATTCGCTTTAATTACCAGTCTCTCTGCAAGTTTATTGCAAGGGGGCAGTAAGCCTGAGAAATTTGTCAAGGTCTATGAATCAGTCAACTTATTGACATCCACTGAAAATCATAAATAATTACCTATAATTACGACTCTCTCCTTACAATTCCCAGTGTTGCTGCCCGAGCGACTCCAGTCGCTCCAACGTGGCATGGAGCAATTCCAATTGACATTCGACAGAGTGGAGAGGCGTCTGGACGAGCAAGTTGGGGTATTCGACACACTCCGAGCTGACCTAGAGCAATTGGAGGACAAAGTTAATGCCGTCAGGAGTGCAAACAACGCGAAAAGGCCACATCACGTGGCACAAAGTATGAAACATGACAACGTGACTTCCTCCTCTAAACCAACTAGAGTCCAACCTGAACGCTGATCGATCGGTCGAAAAGGCCCAAAGACCACGTCGGCGATTGCTTCACCGTATGCCGTGGATAAGCACAACCACTACTTCCGATAGAATTTCACCACAAGTGGCAACCTAGGGTCCAATCAACTAATGAGCAAGAAGGAAAGACAAGAACCAACAACGACCAAATCCTTACAAGTGAAAGTAAAGTTTTATTGAAAATCAATACAAATGATAACAGAATAAAGATTTTATTCTCGTAGGGGCTTGATGAAAGTTTGTATAGTTTTTCTTCCTATCCTTCTTCGAGAGAAGTAACTAGAATATACCATGCTGTGCTAGGGCATAATGAAAATTAAAGTTAAGTTTGATTGCCGACATTGCTATCATTACTACTACTACGCAGTACCATAAAATAAATCTAACTGCTCTTTGTAAAGTCACAATGAAAACAATTCAAAGTAATTTGCAATGATTTGACAAGTTTGTAAAATGGTGGTCATATGTGATGAGAGAATCATAATTCGGAAAAGCAATAATATTACTAATGAAACTTAGTACAGAAATTATAGATTCAAAAAAAAATGGATGCCAAGTTTACCTTACTGATAAACAACGAATCAGCAACTGATATCTCACAGTTGCATCATAAGTTTAAACAGTAAAGGCTGATCGTTTTAGTCATAACCCTTACTAGCTCTTCTTGTATAAATCATGAATGGTACGACAGTTGCGTACAGGGTTATGGCTAAACATCATACTTGACAAGACTATTCTACAGCTTAATGACATTTGCCTGTTTTCCAGTACCAGACACAATCCACTGCAACAATTATAACAAGTTTACAGCAACTTATAATTATTATCATCTCCAGTGTCCCCTTCTAACGCTCCCTACATATTGTTATGTAATAATAATTCTACCTTCATCAATTGATTATTGCTCAGGATGAAAGCCACCAGCCGCGATTGAAAACAGTAGTTAGTTTAACTTTGCAATGACTCACTCAACGCTATATTTCAGCAACTACATAAATACTATGCATAATAGTGAGTGGAGAAAATAATATAATACAACCGCGACAAGGATCCAAGAACCTTGCCGCCTCTACCACACTGCCCTGCAAGTTCTTATTGTTATTAGCGACGAGCAATGCTAACTTTCTTCGGCTTATCCATCACCTCCCGCAAGAGCTTTTTAATTAGAGAAAGCTCCATGCTTATTTCCTGATTCGCCTTCCTGAGCTTTTCATGCTCCTCCTGCAGCTGTTGCTCTTGTTGGAACGTCACCATTGCCTCCATCTTCTTCTTCTGGCGGTAACGAGTGGCGGCGGTTTTGTTCTGCTCCTTCTTCCGTTGTACCTTATCTGTGAGATTCACCCAGGACTTTTCCACATTGGCTGAAGATGGTTTGCGGCCCCTAAAAACATCCAAGACAATACAAAATTAGCAACAGACACAACAGACATAAACCATTATTAATATTTAACTCTTTTTCAGTATCCTTTTGGCAAAAATCACGGGTAATCAATGATTATATTATAAAGTTCTCATCATTGTGAGTCAAAAACAGAGAAACAGCAGCACATAAATGGTACCTACCGTCGTTCAGGTTTTAGATAGGTCGGTAGTACGACGTTAACTCTACTTCCAGTGTTGGATTTCGATGAACGAGTGGTCGAAGTGGCACCGTATCGACCAGAAGTCTGACTGAGGCCGGCCAAAACTGAGGCAGATTGCAGGTCACCCTGAATCAAGTTGTCAATGACCATTATCTGAGTATCGTCGTCTAAGTCACTCCCACTCCCACTGACTGAGGATGGTTGACTCAAGGTAAACACCATGTTGGCATCCAAGCTGACAGAATTCTCCAAGACGGACTGAGAATCGTCAGAGGTGTAGACGATAAGCTCCTGGACATCTCCACTGCTGCCTTGGCTAGGGCTCCCGACACTGCTAATGCTGCTATTCTCCTCATCCTCATCCATGAGACTGTCGTGACTACTGAGACCGTCAAATTCTGATAAACATCGCAACTCTGAGACATCAATGATTTGAGCATTTGATATTTCATCGAGTTGGTCCCCATCCAGAATGTTTTTCCAGATATCCTGGAACTTGGCTTCCATATCCGCGTTCATTTCTGGCAAGACGCTCTGTTGTTCAGCAGTCAGATCAGCTGAAGCTTGGATAACTAATTGGTCCAGCTCATTGTTGTGACGATTTTCTGTCGTCATCGGCGTCTCCACTGAAGAAACAAGTGGTTTTACATCTTCAGTTACGACAGGGCTCATGCGAGCCGGGACCAGGCCGCTGAATAGCTCCAAGTTCATTGATTGTTCTTCAGTCCAGTAGTCTATGAAGATATTCAAAAAAAATCCTCTTTAGTGAAACTGATCAACATGCATTGGCATGTGACAATTATTTATAATTTTTCAGTATCCTTTTGGCAAGAATCACCGTTTACACTCAAATTCGAGACAAGATGTTCATCATTATAGACGTCACTGAGACAAAGTATACTGGCAAGTGAAGGTTGCTTACCATTCATATCAGCTGACAAGGCTGGGCTGACATTCAAAGTTCGGTCCACGGGTGGTTGGTACGATGGGGCTGGAGGGCTTGGGAAGGATCGGTGGATATCATCGAGGGTGTTGGCGGAAGCAATCAGGATTGCTTCTCCCTCCGTAGTGACAAAAGGGCTATTTATATTATTTTCTCCGTTATAGATGGTATACAACTCATTGTTGCCAGCAGGGTAGAGGAGCTCATTGATGAGCTCATCTCCGAACTTGCTTTGATTTGTGTAGAAAGTAGGGGATGCAGGGGCTGAGCTTGGTACTGGGGAAACGGGGCTAATGTCATTAGCAGTAGCGGGCTGGCCGCACTGCCATGAGCCTGTGAACACTGGCTCCATGGCTGTTCTGACTCTCCTCTAATCCTGATGATGCGATTAAAGATCCGCTGTCCGAGTCAAAATTCAAACCGCTATTAGTCAGATTTCCGTCGTCCGAATTAAGGAGGATATTTCCTAGGATGCGTTCTTGTTGTAGAAGCAACGAATTTCGTATATGAAGACCGCTCGGGTCGATGGCTGAGAAAAGTACCGACCTGGAAGAGGAATGACAAAGATAAATTAGACATCATCAACATCATCATCATCATGACCAACACCATTTCAGTCCACGCTGGGATTCCTTCATAACCTTACAGACCTCTCATCATCATTACGGCTTCGCACTAAACTTACATATTAACTCAAGACTCGCGCACATTAGAAACTTCAAGAAGTTCTCACACAAATAACCATAAAAAAAACAGCGACTACACTGCTGCCCTCATGCTTTCACCTGCCGCTTCTTCCACCTGAATAAGAAGAAGACAACCCAAGTAAATTTCCAGCTACCGCGTGGTGGTCCGGTCTACGTCTACACACGTACACATCTTCTAATGATAATGACGATGACAGACAATCCTTACCCTTTCAGCAACCTCCCGTATAAAACAGAGGCCCAGGCCCATCAAAATCCACACTCACTTCTCGTAACACACAAGTAATTTTCTTTTTTAAAAAATATGCAAAAATAATTCTTCTGAGAGCAATAACAAAAATTATAATATTGGCATAACGGAACTACCCTCCGCACTCACATTTGTCTCACAGTCACAGTAGTCCAGCTACTGACGCCGTCTTAATCCACAGAGGCTCAGGAGCACACATTACTGCTATTTGCATCAAGAATGTCACTTTTATTAATCAAAACTCATTCATTCCGGCGTTTTTGTAAGCTCAAACCTAAAAGGTCTTTCCACTAACTCTATACTAGAAAGGCTGCTCCACGAATCCTGCTCAGATTTCTTATCAAATCCGTCGTCACTTGTTCAACAGTTCGGCAATTACTTTCTTAGGAATTCAAATAGTTGCATTAGAACGAGGATAATAATGATTCTTCTGGTCAACATAACAAGAGAATCCAAAGAAGTGAAAAAAAAAACAACTGAGAAGGATCCAGTCTTTTCTCTTCTTACTATCTGGATACTGAGATCATTGGATACATGGATTCACCGGAACTCTAATCCCCTACACGTCACAATATTTTTCTTCACACTCCTATATAGTAGTCCACTTGGATGGAGTTAATTCTTCACGCACCAGTACTACACTACGACTCCATTTTCCTCATGAATGGATGAGGTGAACAATAGAATTGTAAGTTTAACTGGCAGTAATTTAGCTAGCTCCATTATGACAACCCCGCAGATTAATTGTGAGGAACGGGAATATGGAGTCGAAAAACACCGATTTTTCTTCCTCTTTTTTCTTTCTCCTTCACCCAAGACCGAACTACAACTAAGAACAAACTACAACTAAAGGTAAAAGACAAGGGGAGAAGAAGACAAATGCAGAGGATATAAATATATTGCTCATTGCAATTACTCCCACAGCCAGCAACTAGATCGGTGGGTATGAAAACTGTGCTGCTGCTGCTGGTAATGCTGGGATTCACATATATATGTACAGAATTAAATCCCTTCGGTCCTTTCCGGTCGATAGTATAGTTGGGTAGTAGGGAGTAATAATAATTATTAAGAACATGTAGCATAATAATGATCCAGTCAAGCCCAAATACAAGTATAACAGTAATAGAAATTGTGTGTGTGCGCTCCTGGTTGGAAGAAATAGCCAGCGATGTTTCCCATGTGAACCATGCTAAAAACTTGATGCACAACTAGTTTTTTTTGCATCCCTTCCTTCGTCATACATTAAGTGACTCTGTAGTCTTCAAGTTCCCACAATTAAACAGCTAATTCCAAGGCTTCCATCACACCAGTTCTATACTACATCCAGCCCTTTATTTCCTATCTGTAATCTCCTTATAGTTGTCCGGCTCAGCTCAATCCTTGTATATTAGCATTGAATTGTTTCAACTTTATTTTTCCACGGCGACTTGGAGTTAAATTACTTTTCAACCTTTCAGTATAATATTATCATCATCAGCCAGCATACCTATGTGAATACCACATGGACGGCCATGTACACACGTGGTGGTGAGCCACGCTGCTCTTGTTTCATTTAGTCAACACTACTACTACAACTCCATCTGTTTGTAGCCAAACATTTACGACGGGAACAAGACTGCTAACATGAGGCAGGACCTTTCATTTATTTCTTCTTCATCATCAGAAGAATGTATAACTGCAACAAGTTCTAAAGGTAAAAGCCCTGAGGGAAGAATAGTTTAACAACATCAATGCCATTATAACATAATCCATTTCAGATAAGCCATCTTGGACGACGGAACACGCACTGAGAGCGTGACACGAGACTTGCCGCGCGTCTACACAACAGCAAGTATCACATGCGGATTTAACTTGTCCATTATTATGACCTCTTTCATCTTGAAAGTTTTGCTTGAAACGCAATTAAATGACCTCTCTTACCGTTGACCCCATCTTTATCTCTCCACACACACGCCGCATCATGTAACATACAGATCCCCCGACTCATTATTACTCCTATAGCCAAAGTGCCCCTTGAAATTGGTCAGGGAAAATGAGTTGGAGCTTTGAACCAAGCACTCACTACAGACATGACATTTGAATCATTCTAATCATCATGAATCTAACGCAGTGAATGCTCTTTTTCAATTGATACGTATGAATAACAAAACTCTCAATCAGGCTCTCTGTTGCACTCATTATGCTCCCGATGGACTCTGGGCTCACCGCCCATATCAACATGATGAACTGAAGCAAATAGAAAGAAAAATGGTGTCAGATCTAATTATGATCAGGTAGTGCAGTCGCCAAGAATGCTAATGTCTGTGTGGATTTTTTTCAAGGGAGAAGGGCCAGGTCTGCGTAACAAAATCTACTTTTCTGAGCTCATGTCAAGGCTGACTTGGCTTGACTGTGCTCGATCCTTTCCAATTCTTCTCTGCCCTGCTCGAACAGGCCTCAATTTATGACAATTAACTTTGTCTTTCTAAAAGTTTCTACATCACATTCAATCATCCAGTTCGATACACCTGCTGAATGAATTTTAGAACAAACAAAACCAGTTACCCTATTAACAAGTCGTTGATCAACAGTTTGCTCAGTCTCATTCCAAAGTCCATTTTGGTCAATGGAGCTCAGCTCAAGTCCTGACCAGTTGCAACTAAATTGAACCATGCTGGTGACAACTATTTAATAAATAAACTCATTCTTCGAGACATCTATGAGTAAACTGACTTGTGAAATGTGACAAAATAGTACACACTAACCTCATCTCTTTTTCAATCACCATCATCATCAACTAAATCGATTCATTCTCCTGTCTCATGATCAGCAAATGAATGAGGAAAGTTTATCGCAAAAAATAACTTGATCTTTCCTTAGCCCATGGAGGAAATGATTAAATCTTAAGGTATTCATCATAATTATTGCTTAGCTCGATTAAATATAATACTCAAAACAGTCCGTATGAATGCATATGGTCACTTCGTATGCAGTTTTAAATGCAATTAACATGGAAAATTCATATTAAAAATCCTCCCGTAAGTGCCTTAGACAGCCATGCCACAAGTACATTTATAAACTCCCGGACTACAAGGCAGGAATCCCAGGTGCGACTTTCACTTTGAAACTTGCTAGAATTAGAGCTAGAAATTTCTACAGATATAATAATAAAAAAAATTGAAACTTACTCCATGTTGTCTGTTGTAATAGGCACACTTGCGTGCGCTTTGTAGAGGGTTGTGTAGGTAAACACTAGAACCCCATTTTCGGAGAAAAATTAGACCATGTCGACAACCGACATTTTGACACGATTAAATAGTATATTTCTTGAGTCTCGTCTTGTTCAATGCTTGCAGGATACTGAGAGTTTCGAGGGTTGGAACGTTGGGCATGATGCAATCTTTTGCCTAAAGGCTGGCTGTGGTCGTGACGTCAAAAAAGTAACAGGGGAAGAAGGCATGGCTGGTCATGTGACGCATGATAAAGCCAAAGCAAAGCACAAAGGTTCACAGTGGCCCATTTTTTCTCGAGCTCCTCTGGGCTGGTCCCCTCGTCGTCGTCGACATTTGGACAAGATTCTCAAGCCATGTCAATGGGCCCCATTGTGGCCAATGGAAAGATGGGGAGCCAAATGCTGAAGGCAATTAAATGGTCTCTCTACTGCTGCCGCCGCCTTCCGCTATTATGTATGTACCTCTCTACAATTTCTTCCTGTCTTAACTTACTTTTGAATAATTTAAATATGAATGCACATACTTTAAATACGAATGCATATACTTTAAATATGAATGCATATACTTTAAATATGAATCCATATACTTTAAATATGAGTCCATATTCACATGAGAACCACATCTGGACGGAATGGCCAAGCTAGACAAGTTTAATGGCCAGAATTCTAACGCTTCATTGGCCATGATGAGAGGCTAAGCTTAATTAAGTTGTATCAGAGGCGTGTGCATTTGACACAGCTGACCCTGGCTAAATGCATTGACATTATACAACTTTTATCTCTCACGCACATGATGAGTGATACTGTCTGTCAATGTAAACTGTAACTTGCTTCATGCATCACATTCAGGAGCTACTACTACTATACAAGAGCTTTCAAACGCCAAGAAAGCTTTACAGAAATGTGTCGCCAAGAGCGTTTAAATGTGAAGTCAGTTGATGCTGAATGGGATTTAAGTATGAGGCGACTTATTGGGTACTGAGAGAGCACTCAGGTAGACTGTCATCAGTTGGTACTGAAAGAATTTAAAGTGTGGGTTTAATGGCCAATATGCTGATGTGTCAATGATGCGAATCTGGAGTTTGCAAAATGAGCAATTGTGTGAGTGTGCTTTGGTGAAAGAACGTTTTGAGAGAGAGTGCCGGCGGGCGGGATAGCTTTTTGCATAGTTCGGACTTGCCCATTGCGTAATGTTTGGGTGTGACGTGTGAGTCATCACGAGAAGGATGAATAGAGCCTTGTGACTCCGTTCGGGTATGAAGAGCACGGGACTTGGGAGTTTTATGTAAGCTTTCCCTCCCGCTGAGTCATATGCCTGAGAAGGGCACGAGATTGCCCTAAATCCGCTGAGAAACTTTCAAACCCGGAAGATCACACGTATAACTTTATGGAGCGGCGTGGGAAGGAAAGGATACAAAGATTCTTCATTCATCTGGAAGTTGTTGAAAACATGCGAGCAAAAAGGACGGGAAGTGTGCAAAAAGTTGTACCAATTTGTGCATAGGGAGATAAATGCACCGGTGGATGCATGATGCAACTTGCAAGGATTAAACTAATAGAATGAATGAATGAACAATCCGAGTTTTATGTAATAATAGTATATTCTGTTTTTATTAATTTCCTTTGCAACGCTTCAACCTCTGATAAATGCATGTATAATAGATATAATTTATGTCATATAGTATATTTTGTATTCGTGTACGTCATTTCCGGGTAAAACATTCAAGAATGTATGTTACAATTCATCATGATGACCAAGTAACAAATAAACGTGCTTTCTCAGGCTACAAACTAACTAACCATCGTCTCATCTACAAACTACTTTGATCCAGTTCCTCCAATAACAGTCACCCATATAATCATAATAATAATAATAACATCAAAATCGCTCAGAAGAATCAAGCTGATTAGCGACAGTGTGTTTTTTTCTCCTCATCAAGTAAAAATGGACACATGGAATATACATGATCATTATATCGTGTGATAAATAACTAAGTAAAACAATAATGCAACAGCAAGTCATAATGTACATCTATTGCAAGTATAGTTCTTCTGTACGTCAGCATATTTTTACACAATTATTACATAACATCAAAAAGGAATAATAGCTTCGCAGTATGCGGCCTTTACATAAGAGAGGCGTGCGAGGGTGTTGTGGCGGGGCGTCAACTGGAAACTATTACACACACGGGGTTATGATTTACTCCCGACAGGGAGGTTTCATATATTTGGCGTAAGATCAGCACTTCCACAATTGCAATCAAGCAGCATGGATAACATGGAAACTAGCCACGAGATCCGAACCTTTTCGTCAGACCTTTCTCCATGCGCCCGTTTTGAGTCCTTGCGAAGTAAACTAACAATATTTTCTTCTATAAGTTTTACAGTAATAATTTGTGCCGCTGTTGGATCCTGTTATGGACATTCCTGAAGCTGCTTACAAAATAGAAATACTGCAGTTTATTTAGGACCAATGCGACGCCGTCCCGCTTCCATTTATTTGCGGATTGCCCGAGTTCTCTGTTGCCGTTTTGGATGGACTCTCGGTCTCCCGGCTGGAACTCTTGAAAAAGCCCAATTTGGTTTTGCACTCCCGTATAGTTACTGTCATGAGATTTACTGTGACGTCAGTAATGACAATTTGGTCGGCAAGCGGCTGTTTGTTAATCCAATACTCGGCGGGCGGCGCATTATTATTCGTGTCTCCTTCAGCAATGGCATTCTTCTCATGACTCGTAGGCCCACTCGCCACACCGTGGCCATTCGTCGTCACATTCCCGTTGGATGAGGAATACTTTGACGCTCCTCCACTCTTGTCCGGAGATCGCATCGGGGCGGATGTTGTAGCTTTGTTATCTGTATTGTTATCATCCTTTGCACCGGCAGATGATGAATGATCGTGGCGTGAGGCGGCTCCCTCACTGTCCTTTTCCTTCTTGTTGGAGGCGTGATGATGGAATCGTTTGGGTGAGACTTGTCTTTCCTCTCGAACTTGCTTCCCTGTGCGAGTGGGAGTAGTTGTTGCGGGTGATGATGATGACTGCTGCTGATCTTGAACGTCACCGGAGCTCCGATAACCGTGCATGTTCTGACCGCTGTGAGTACGGGCGATTTTGGCGGGTGGGGTTGATCCTGATGATCGAGGGGATAGCTCCTGATTTGGCAGTACAGGACTAGATTTGGGTGATGTCGTAATCGTCACTCCGATTTTTCCAGATTCCCTGCGAAATAAACAACTATATTGAACCCGCATTATGATTACACAGTTGGTGGTTCATTTCGCTCTGATTCTCCACAAACAAGCCTGAATGAATTCGAATTCTACAGGACGATACCACAGGACCATACAAAGTCTACGAGACGCGATAGCAGAGTCTTTGATTAAAAAAATCATTTAGTTACTTGATAACTTCAGCCTTTCGCTTGAGTATTTCCCTTCTAGAGGCCTTCTCACTCGATTCTGCTCTTTCGTCACCAGACTCCTCAGGACCAGGTGATGGAGATTTAGACTTGGAGAGCTCCCGACTCGTCTCACTGGACTTGCTTTTAGGCGACATAGGCGAGCTGTCTCTGTCACGTTCTCTCTACACAATTCACAAATTGACAAAAATTAATAATTCCAAAAACCAACTCAAATATATGTATTTTTTAAAAAATCGACTATTACTTGGTGAGCGAATCGATCCCGCTTAGGTTTCGGTCCGCGTTTGTGGTGCTGAGGGTCTTTTTCACGCTGGCTCATCTCAAAGGCCTCTATCAAACGGGAGTCCAAAATATTTTCCTCTGGCTCCCATGTGCTGTGCCTGTAAATTAATCAAACAAACAATAATGCAATTGATATTCATCCGACAACTGCTGTCTTCCACTACTGATTATTGATTTCAATTATTAAGAATTAACAAGCACATGTACTCACTTCGGGCTCCATCCTTTCCATTTTACCAGGTACTCGACTTTCCCCTGAGAATTAAAAGATTAAGATATTAAGTCGACAATCCTACCAACATCATATGCAGCTCAATGTACTAATACACATTACATTACTCATCATATCGCACTAAAATAATCAAACCAAAAGGCAAGTGCATAATGAATTCATTCGATCTCGATCATTTTCCCTTTCAATTCACATCTTGACCAATATGAGCGACAAAAAATTGTTCTCACCTTCCGAACCCTCTTCTTCTGAATCCTCTCGGCAGCAAATACTCTGTCGCCGACTCCCGACAGCTCCATCACGTTCTCTTCTGCAATCAAAACAACATCCACATTATTAACATCTCTCACAAAACAACTCGCATCGACTTCACTTACAGCAACATATACAAAGCAGATTGTAAGCTAGAATTTAACCCAAAACACACCTCTATAAACACTGACAACATTATTGCTCTAGCTCAAATCACTTAACATTTCCACCCCTAATAACAACTACAATCAACTTCCTCATTACCCATTTCCGCTATATCATCCCGCCTGAAAACTCAACTCCACGTGCCTTTTCTTACTTCCAAAACCAAAAACATCCCCATAACAGCTCCAACTGGATTAAAATCCCTCCAAAATAGCTCGACACTACTCCAACAAACTCATACTAACGATGTCTTCAAAACAGTCCATCTAAAATTCCAACAAAATCCACCACTTCCGTAATAAACAACCCCTTGAATCCCTTGACATCAGTTCAACTCAACAACTTGTCGTCACCCTAAATCCTCTTTAAAAACCTCACAGTAAATATATTAACATCAACTAAAAACAAATATATTAAAAAACCCCATACCTCACACGATGTCAATCAATGCAACAACATTAAATAGGCCGAAGTTTATCCCCTATACACAATGTCTCGCCTTATTTGATGTCCGAAAAATGACGACGTCGTTGAGGTAGTCAATAAATGTTCTCCTTTTCACTGATTTGACGACGTCAATGCTCTTCCGTGTGTCTTCTTGAATGAAAAAAAATCGCAGTAGGCACAACAACAAGAAGAAACTCTCGTTGTGGGACCACTTCCGTCCTACAAGTCCGACGGGCACATAATATGCGCCTCTTCTATCTGCGTCAATGCTTTGTTATTGACTGCAGGGCACACGTAATAACTGCCACTATACCACTTGAGCCAGAAGAAAATGTAAACACTCTGGAACGTACTGGAAACTGCGACGAAGACACAGTTGATATGAATGAAAAAAAATTTAACAAAAATTTTGCTTCAACTAAAATTCTTAGTCTTACTCCACTTACTTACTGTTGTTGTCTGAATAAATAGTTGATCGAGTAGGACCACAACATCAACAACAACAACAACAACAACAATATTTATGACGACGACGACCTGATGTCACTCGGACTCTTGCTATTTGCTCGTTAAAGTAAATCCTCTCGCACCTCACCAGGCAATTACAAGTCCACAGCAAAGGTGTCGCGGCCACATTCATTGAGAAGTACTCCCTCAGCTCTGCTGGCAAAACTTGAAAGCAAAAGCTCCCAGCAGTTCCCAAATGTGCAGGAGGAGTCGCATATGCGCCACCCCAATAATATCATTCTGCAGAGAGACACCACCGGGCTCGAGTTCTAGAAAAAATTCGTTTGGAACCTTTTAATCAGGAATCAGGTGAGTAACTTAAATTAAAATTCTGAAATGAGAGACTCTTACTGAAAATTTCATTTAACAGGAAAAATGGCCGCAAAAAGGGTTGCCGCGAGTTCCATCAACTGGAGCGCAATGGCCGAAAGAGTTCCTGATAAGCAGAGGCCTAACTTTTTGGCACTCAAGGCTAAGACCGACTCTTATCTAAGGAGGTAGGTCAGCTGGGTCATTGGTCATTTAGTTTGATGTTTTATGTTCGTATTCGGAAGAAGAAGAATCTTATTTTGTATTATTTGGAAGCTTAAGAGGAGGTTGAATTGGGGGAGTAGTTTAGTGGGTGTAGTTATGTAAGGGTTAAGTTGGAAATTAAATAAAAGGATTAAATGGGCTTGGATTGTACTCAGGAGGTTTGTTTTCTGTTTTTTAGAGTCAATGCTAACCCGGCTGAAGCACCGAAGCTGGACTTCTCTTCTTACAAATCTAAGATTCCCATTGCTGGACTTGTAGAATCTTTCCAGAAGCAGTATGAATCTTACAAAGTTCCATACCCATCGGAGAATCTTACTGCCAAGATTGCTGAGCAAGAGAAGCAAGCTGTAAGTTTTTAATGAGTATAAATTAATACAATTTTTGTTTGTTGTTAGTCGAGTTTTCGTTTTAAGTTTCTGCTAAGAGTGGAGAAATGAGAGAAGTTGAATTCACTTCTTTGTACTGTTCTAAACGAATGAAGTGGATTGTTGTGGACAACTTTTGAGAGCTCTAGCTGTGCAATGTTGTGCGTATTAACAGCTAACCGAGATGATTTGTATTGCAGGCAGCTCAAGTAAAGGAATTCATCGCCCAGTCCAACCAAAGAATTAAGGAACATGAAGCTACTTTGGCAAAATGGGCCGCAGCTTTGCCATACGAAGACATGACAGTGGAGGAGTACTGTGAAACTCATCCTGATGTCGCCTGGAATCCAGAGAAGCCCACTTTCTGGCCCCACAACCCAGAAGAACAGTTGGATTATGTTGAGCCTGAAATTGGTGCTGCTCAACCAGAAGCCAAGAAGTAAAAGAAACTGCAAGTCATATTTCAATTTAGAACACGAGCCTGCGTATAAACCTAAACATCTTAACTGTACTCCAGCTACAATCTATAGTTCAGTCAGAATATTCTTCAAGTATAATGCTATCAGAATTTCAAGTAGAATGTGCTGGAAGGGCTCCTTTCATTCTTCTATTGTCATCAGGAGAAATTAATTAACATCTGTTAGTCAGCCGATACATGATTCATGTACTAGAGGAATTCGTTATTATCGGAAATAAATAACGTCTGTTCACCACGTAATCACCAAGTAACTACCCGAACAATCACCAAGTTTAATCCGCGTGATCACCAAGACCTACCTGAGTAATCACCAAGTCCTACCCGAGTAATCACCAAGTCCTACCCACCTGAAAACCAAGTTTAGTCCTCGTGAGATCAAGTACAAACTGCATAATCACCGTGTCAAGTCCCCATCGTGTTAGTACTCCCTTTCAGGAGAACGCCCTCAAGACTTCCAACTGACATCGACATCATTCACAAAACCTTTTTAGGTTTCTTGTCGTAGTATCGCTTCCGCTGAAGAAGCATCATCGGGAAAATTAGACCAAATCTCATCCTCTGTTGCTTCTTTCAAACAAATTGAAAGACATTCATGAAGAGTTATTATTATGACGAAATGAAGGCATACATAGACCTTGGTACATGTGCAGAAGCTTTTGCTTTGGTAAGAAAGAGAGCGGCGGAGATGAGCTATGATGGCGACGATATAACCCTCGAGCTCTTCGGCCTCTTGCATATCCCCAGCACTTTGACTACATCCCTTGCATATCCAAGTCCGTTGTTTGTGAGAGGAGTTGTAGTAGTACTCTGAGTGTGCCTGATACTAAGTCAAAGGGAAAAGTAATGAGCAAAGTCTGTCATTTCTTATCTCTCTAGTTTTAATGGAGAAGCATTAGGAGTGATATCCTTCTCTTCATCAAGTGCACAACTGTAGAAATTAGCTGGGTAAGCTAATTTGTAAAAAAACAAAATTGGGGTTAAAGGAGTGTTGAATTTGGTCAGCTTGTCGTATGTATGTTTACAAACATTCGGTCTCCTTTTTGTCTTGAATGACTCGAAAATATACGCTCAGTATTCTTTCAATATAATTTCCAAAAAAAAAAAAGAATTGATTTCGTATTCATGTCCAGTTGACTTACAAAACGCGTGGATTTCTGAAAAGTTTGAAGAAAATATCAGTTTGTGTGCGACGAGAGTTGGATTTTGCTACTAAAGCTGTCATCATAGCTTTACTAAATTCATTTACTTTTACTATAATAGAAGTTCTATTACCCATTGCCTACACATATAACATTTGTTATCATTATCAGGAGGAAATATATTAACTGGGACCTGTGCAGTGGTTGTTCTTCAGCTGATGTGAATATTATTATATTATTTTCCTGGCCACTAGAAGCTCGACATTAGTTAACTTAAAATCTACATGCTCGAGTTAGAGTTACCAGTGCTACATCACTACTCGCAGGAATCGGAGGGATAATTTCGGAGAATTTCAACAACAAATTCCATCATCATCATCATCATCAAGTATATAAAGAATCATAATTCAAGTTATACTGTGATTGTTTATATGAGTGTGTGTGCTTCTTAAATTTTTTTCCCATTGCTTCAAGGATCACCTTGACTAGTCGTCCTGTTAGATCCTTCTTTATTATTTTCCTCATATTTTACATCCAGTGTGCTATAACAAAGTTGTCAGTGGTGGATTTCTGGCTTGTGCAACGACGTGATCGTGAGCGAGAAATACTAAGGAATATTTATATATAACTTCCACATCGGAGTTATTCGCTGGATTCATTTTGGTAATATATTTATATATATATAGATTTAAGAATAGTATTAGTAATTATTTAATCTTCTACTCCATCAGTTTTAGTTCCCTTGATCATGCTGGTGGTGGTTGTCCTTGTAGTAATTATGTGGTCGAGTATGTGTCTGCATGTGATTTAGATAGTTTGTTCGAGGATATCGCCATCGACGTCAAGTCCTTCTCTTCATGCTAAATCCGCAGTTGCCTCAGAATCAGAGTGAAATTTCCATCAAGTTAAAAGGATCAGTGTTGTTAGGCTGGCTGAATTCTAATTGGTACAATTTAATGCCAGATTAGAAAGAAATGAGATCAAGAATGCAGAGCTCATCTCAAGCAAGTTTTATAATCACAATGAGTATGCATGAGGAGGAATAAGTGAAAGCTATGAGTGCTATTAGTCCCTACAGGAAGTTTGCAGTATCATCGATATTATTTATTGTGGCTTTGTGGAGTGTCCTAAGCAAGAAATTGTTTTATACTGCAGTAGCAGAAGCAGCGTCCTGTCATTGGAATCTAAATGGAATTTTACATGTCTTCCTGGTCCTTTTTTGCCCCTTGTGTAGGAAGCGTTCATAGTGTTAGAAATTTGGAAAATTCAGAGGAAAGGTTGTGCTAAAATATTTAGCTTGTGACGACGACGACGACGACGACAACGACATGCTCAAGAGCAATGGCTGGCTCAAAGTTTCTTACTCACACTCGCTAATGGTACTTTGAAGAATTATCAACGAGGACATTTACTAAGCCAAGTATATATACTTTTGTGCTGCATTAATTGAAGACGACCAAGTGTTGTTCTTTGCCCTTCTGAGTCATCAGAGGCTGAAGAAAGGAAGCCAGTTTGCGTCAGCAGTGAGTATATATGTGTACAGCCTGCGTCTCATCATCATCATCATCATCAGCTAACTGTTTACCTTTCTGTCATACAGTCAAAAAGGTGTATTATACATGAAAAGAATATGCTGACGATTGCGGATTTTCCAGTACTCCTTTTTAGTATCTCGCTCCACTTTTTTTCCAGCTAAATTGCGACATCGAAGCAAGTTTCCCTTAATACAAAACTCTCATCAGTGGTATCATCATGATTCATATGCATCTTCTCGGGTAATAACTCTCACAGGTGAATATACTTGAAAGGGTCGGAACCCCGATTCTAATTGATCATATTATACCTATATGGCTAATGAAATGAGAGGCTCCATATTTGCGTTTCGCTAGACTGTCAGTGTGAGTTGTTTATTGTTTATAAGTGAGGCAAGAAGAGAGTAATGAGAGTAGTACGAGGAAAATCCTGGAGTAAGTTTTCCTAGAAACACTCATTTTCCACAGCTTTTAATGAACAGCCTAGCCTGCTGATGGAAAAGGGAAAGCTTGAGTCGAGATGTCTTCTTCTACTAATTAATTAGATGCTCTACTTAAAATTAGCCAATTCTGCAAAGGGCTTTATTTAATAATCCTAATTGTCCGCTTTCATCTTTTATTGTCAGTCTGTTTTCTATACATCCTTTGAAAATTCTATTCAGGATTCATCCTCAAAGCAAACCACGCATGTACTTAAGTATCTCCTAAAAGCATATTATCCCTGCTCACCACTAAGTATTTCCCTTAAATTCAACAAGGGCCTCCTCGTCCTCCCCAATCAACACACCAGTTAGAATTTCATAGGGAGGGATTTCTATTGTATATTTTATCGCTTCTTTGCTGCTACTGGAATTTTGTGCAAGCCTTTTTACTTGCGGAAATCTCATCATCGTCATCCGCAAGCAAGTGAAAGTGGATTGAAAGCTATAATAATAATAATGCCTTGCATAAAAGAGCGGATGATGCACGCAGTGACTATCACAACGAGTCAGCTTATTTTTTTTATTGTGATATGAAGTAAAAATGGAAGTATGGGTGATAAAACAAGTGATCTGACTGACGTTTGTTCAGTCATGCTTTTTTGTTCCAGTCCGTCGGTATCGTATTCCATGTACTTGACTCATCGAAAGAGGTGAGCGCATTGTCTGCATCAAGTATATAGAGCTTGATTTTATAGCACCACAGTGCTTCAGTTTACGAGCGATGCAATAATAGAATGAGTTACAATAACAAGTCTCAAACGTGTAGAAAGCTACTCAGATTTATCTTCTTCTTGCTTATAGCTTTTCAATTCACATTACACAGATTTCCAGCATCTCTTTCAAGTTTTCAGGACTTGCAACAAGATGAGGTGCAGGAGGAGGAGGAGGAGTATAGGTGTTTTTTTTCAACATGAGCTTAATTTAGCTTGTTTATTTTCCTTCAAAAGATTTGTCGGTGCATGGAGGGATCGCCTCCATATTCCTTACTTTAAAGCTGTGGATTCACGTCTGTCTATGTGTTTCTAAAGGGGAAACATGAAGCAACTGTAAAGCGACCATTTTTTCACGTAGTAGTCAGCTCAGAGAACTGTACAAAGTAAACAATGGACAATTTTTATGGAAGGTGTTGAATGGGGGGAAACTTGTTACGTAATTCATACATCTGTTTTCCATTACTCATTATCACCCACTCGTCATCATCGTCATTTTACCCGTAAGTATATGAGGGATAATAACTGCTGTGGATTATGCAATGTTATGTGTCAAATGTTTGAGGGGGCATTAATCAAGTGCATCGTCTGAGGGGATCATGTGATCAGAGAGGAGTTTAACATTCTGCAGCACATTTATGTATCAGGCTCATTTCACTTTCAAACTCGTGGCAAATAAGTATAGAGCTACGGCTATGCTTTCAGTCAGCAGTTTTTTCCGTTCTATCATCCCTGTACGTGTATTATGCATGAGCCATACAACAGTTTTCTGAGAGACTTAATCAGGACAGATGACTACTGTTCTCACTCTCACATTTTTTTTGTTGTTGGAAAATTCTGAAAGAGTTTGGTTGGAGAATTCATGATGGCACAACTTTCACCTGTTCGTTGAGGCATTCTGCTCAGACGGCTCACATTTGTACATTTTTAGGTTTATACATATTTTTGGATTCAGTGTGTGGCAGAGGAAGAAGAACAATAAGATGTGTCGTGATCATCTGTAATAAAGCTCATGAGGAACTTGTTGATCTCGTGCGAAATTCTCCTTGTCTATATAGCTCAGTCAGCTTCAAATCCGCAGCTGCACAACACTGCGGGCATATTCCTTTCCATGGTTTTTTAATTATTGTATTCCTTCGTACTAAGAATCCTACTGATTTCCGTTAGCTAGCAATAAAAGCATAATGAAATGGGTTAGGTTATTACTACTTTGAGAGTGGAGTGGTTTGTTTTAATGAAATTGATTAACTGTGAGATAGAGGTAGGTATACAATGGAGAATGAGATATGCCCTCATCACACTCAGATTAATCCGCTGTCTCATCAGGCTTTTGCTATCGGTGAAAGTTGGGGCTATTGAACGAGCGAGCAAGTTATGTGATTAGCTGGAGCTTTGTGTGTATAGATTGTGACAAATCAGGGCTCATAACTGTGGTCTGTATAAAGGTCATAGGTTCATCTCCTCAGCCCTCTCCTATTGTCTCTGGCATAAGTAAAGTACATAGACACTTGAGCCCGATCAACTACAACTATTGTCCTTGAAGTAAACTCGTGGCTTCGTCTTACTTTACTTGTACTGCACACGAGCTTGTAATAGGTCTGAAAGAGAGTATAGAAAGACTTAAGAAATATGGAGAAAATCCACTTGTCATTGCGGCCAACCTGCTGCGGGTGGAAAGTTTGGGGAATAACTGCAGCAGCAGCAGCAGACTCGGGTACTCGGTGTCCTTGTTGTAAGTCTGCTAGATGGGTCGTTTATTTTGCCCGTCTTTCCTATTGTGAGCCCTCAGTCACTCTGCAGTAATACTATTATTATGACTTGAGCAGCATCACCGACCCACCGTGCTTTGGCCTACAACAGCCACGGTCATGAGAGTTTTCCCATATGAACTAATCAAGTGCGACATAGCACTGTCATTCCCACGCTATAGTCCCTACGCAGATTGGCTTAATTAGTTTGGCTCCACGAGCCTGCCCGAGGCTGAGTGTCTCTGTGGTTGCCTTCATTTATGTGACAGAGTCTATACACGCCATGCATGCATTAATTGAAATAAATCATTCAGAGCTCTGTGCTATCAGCAGAGGACCATGAGCTGAGAGGAAAAATCAAACTCATCAGAACACTAAGAAACCTAGAACAACTTGATACTTGGGGGTAACTCATATGAAATATAAAATTATCATAATGCACTGCAGTGGTCTACGAGCAACAAGTATTATGATGAAACTTGTATAATTTTATGACTTTGTGCGGTGACATGATGCCGGACCGCTAAACTTTTGCATTGAACTCATTATGGAACACTTAACTTTACCTAGACATTTAACATGGAAGAGCCAATCTAAATTTATGTGGAAGTGACACATATAAATGGCAGACTTGAAAATTAGTTCATTGGCAGTGATTTCATGATCAAGTAGTATGTTTGTATGTTGAGGCAAATGTTTAATAATGCGGTAGGAATGGCTGATAGTACGGGTCACTGCCATTTAATATTAAATTTCATTGCCACTCTATTGACTTTAGTTGTAGTGATAATTTTGTTGAGGCTTGTACGTTGTGACCTTTGCAAAGAGTGTAGTATATTTTTCTTGTACATAGTGCGTACTTTTGAACCTGCTGTGCTGTACTATAGAGTTCAGTGGTCGATTAAAAGGAGGAAAAAAATATACTGTTCTGAGGTGCACAGCACCATTACTCATAGCTACACACACACACAGACACACACGCTGTAAATGAATTGGCAATGTAGCGGAAGTGACAGTATAATAGACGAACTGCCTGCTCTCGCCTTCGTCCCGCACTCCTGAAGCTTCGTATAAAATCAATAGAAAATGGCACGGTTGGCCGGCTACGTAGAAGTGGAAAGACAAAGTGGAATTATTGACTCAATCCTTCCGTTTTAGTAGTCACATAATTCATTCTAGCGAGGAGAAGAAAAAGAAGGAAGGGTGAAATGAAGGATATTATGCTGTGGAATTAACTTGATCAAGTATAGACTCCTTTCTCTTAGCAACAAGTCGGAAATGATGATAGTACCAAGGCCGACATGTTGTTTTGTACATGACAACGGATGGAAATTGACGCGGACTGGTCGCCATGTCATCTGATGATTTCTGCAAACTCCCCCCAATAAGCCTTTTGTTGTGGCATAGCAGCGAGCCCTTTATCTGCCCGTACAAATTGTAATCTTCTATAAGCATGACGAGACGTCTTGGGAATAGTGCTTGCGCATTTGCTGTAATTGACTTGCTGCATCAGCAGAAGGATACATTGTGTGGCTCCAGCAAAGCAGTATGGCTACAGGACAAAAGCAAGATTTGCTTTTGAAGGACGTTAGCTTTTTCTCTTGATTCCTCTCTCTCATCATGTGGCGGCATGAGCTGTAACGTGCTATATGCAATGAAATGCATTTTAACCCATTATGCCTTCATTACAATTCCTTGTCACATTATAATGCAAGGGGGCTTTTGATTTAACTTAAGCTGCGCATTGTTGACTCACTCTCCTCCTCCTCCTGGATAAATCTTGCTGAATTATTTTCGCGCAGATGCTAATCATTTTGACAAGGCACGGAGACTGGCAATAAGTTGTTTTCAAGCTTAAGTAAAAAAAATCGTATGTAGGGTGTTCTTGCTCCGTGAAGCACCCACCCAACTGCGGGTTTGAGAAAAAGTACAAGCAAAGTCACGGTCGTCAGAATCATTCTGTATATGTTTGCTATAACAAATATATTAACTTCCTCTGCCTTTGTTGTATACAAGAAGACACTTCCTTTATATATACCTTTGCCTGGGGGAATTTACTGTTTTCCTGTCTTCTTCATGTTAGAATTACCGCTTGTTAGCGCCCAGGGCAAATCCGTGCGTGTGTGTGTGAGCTGACGAACTCTTATGTATGAGAGAATGAGAGTAATATAATAAGAACAGCATGATGCAGTACAGTTCTCGCTCTGCGAGATTGCCCACACTAGAAGCTCGCATTGTTTGTTGGACTTGTGGGAAGAGGACTACATGGAAATGGAATGAATTATTTGAGAATATGAATGGAAATTGAATAAATTATGAGAAGTTTTTTGCTGTTGTAATTTGTGGCTGCTTTTTAGCTTGCTGAGTGGCTGGAGTTAGTTACATTGTGAAGAGCAACAGCTGGGCTTATTCTCATCATCATATGGTTGTATATGAGGAAATATCAAGTTCATTCGGGAGAGTGCCATGGGCCTATGTTAATGTTTGAAGGAATGATAATGCGGTCCTTGCCGCGAATTTCCACTGTCGACGTGGTACATAATGAACTCCTCTTCTTCTTCTTCTTTCTTGCTAACACCTGTCCGCCATCAATAAACTTTTTTCAACATTTCATGACGATTTCAACATAACATGACGTTCAGTCCGCGTTGAAGGGATTGAGGATTTGCATTGGAAAATGGCTCATTGAAAGGTGAAGAAAGGGGAGGATGGAAGTCAATTCAGTTGTAAGAATCAGCTTAACTCACTGACTGACTGACTGATGACATCTTTTCAATGGGACTCAAGGTTGGTTGTACACTTTGAATGCTAAAGAAGTAATACTCAGGCTTACCATTTATTCGTGTGCCTTTTCGCACAAACTCTCGTCTCTCGTCCATGTACCACTCAATTTTATAGCACTTCTTCTAACTGCATACATAAATTTTGAAAAGGCTGCTGCTGACTGTGAGGGGTAAGGTAGGAGGAGGTACCCTTGCAGCAATTTATTTTTAGCATGGATTCAGGAGGAAAATGATGGGGGCTTGGTGTGTGTTTACTTTCCAAAATCCCTCACCACGACCACGATGTACGAATGTTTATGAAAAGGAACTGGGTTGGTTGAACTGCAGTCTGATTTCAAGATGGCTTGGCAATGTGAACTAATTGGTCCTCTGTATATTTTTAAATAGGTACAATGATCTTTGACAAAGAGTTTGGAGGAATTGTGGAGGGATTTTTGTTTGTGTTTTTGCATTTAAAAGCACACGACCTTGTCTCTTATTCATATGACAGGCAGGGCAGTCACATTGGTTTTGTATTTGGTGAGGAAAATGATGACTATATAGAAATGTTTTCCTCGGTTGGGAAAACTGCTAGCAACGAATGTGCTTGCTTGTATAGGTGTGTGCTAAGTGTGGAGGAAAAGGTGAATATATAGCGGGATATTGCGTATTTAAATAGATCGTGCGGTGACCTTGTGGACGGATGGGCAAGTTTGGAGAAAGAGAGCCATTAGGTGATACATTCGTATTATTGTGTGACAAAAGGGGGAAATAGTAGATGTACTGCTATGATGGCACGGCACCTAAATAGCAGCTAGCTCCGTCAGGAATTCATTGGAATTGTTCAAGGGAATTGAGAGAAAGAAATCAATATTGTAAGTGCGGAGTGAGTACGGTCGATGTACTGTACGGATAGGGATCAGTTTGCGTGTGGTGGGTAAACTTGTCGCATTCTTGCCATTCGTGAGTTTGTCGCCTTCAACTCTTTGTCATTGTCATCTGGCTTGAGTTGCTCTGGGATCTGTTTAGAGTCTCATGTGCGTCGTTCCAGGTTGTTGATCGCTATGTCTGAAATTTCTTGGGCCCACTGACTGAGGAACTTATGGGACTCACAGAGGAACTCTTATTGAGCTGGTAGCAATGGCCAACTGTTATGAAAGAGTATGGGCAATATTATTGTGAATGCTCACACTATTACTGCTATTATTTCCTCCATAAAGCATAAAAATCTATTGCATTGGAATTGTTTTGGTAAAAGATGAAGATTACCAATGAAATGACTTAACCCATAATGCTACATAGCGTCAAAATGAGCTCATAGTGGGAACTCTTTTTGACCGAGTTTTCATATAATATTTACGCTCGCCCATACTATCATCATTCATGACGCTACCGTCGCCGATTCATCTTTACTTGATCTCATTTGACGAATTATGTTTGATGCCTTCATATATAAGATATATATATGCAGTTAGCTCAAATGTGAGTCAGACGATTACCGCATGCTTGTTGTTCATCATGATGAACTTGGCGTGGCAATGAGTTTAATAGTTATCTGGGAGGCCAAATGTAACCATGTGTGTATGAATATCCTTTTAGTTTTGAGTGAGCTGTTGCTTTGCTGTTGTTGATTGTGAAATAATTCTGCTCTTGAAGCATTCAGGGATGAATAATTTGTTTGAGAGACAGCGATATTGTCTGACTGGGAATGAAGGGTTGATTGTGCTTTGGGGTCCTCATGAAGTTTCTCCTGTGTGAACTTGAATTTCATATCCTTTTAAGGATCGAGGATCCTTTGATGTACGGGAAGGGCTTTAGCTATATAATGTATTAGGCCTGCAACTGCGGGAGGAAGGTGCAGGTCAGGGACTATATGACTGACACTTTGCTAATGTTTTCGTCCGGATTGGTAGTGATAAACAACTCTTATTTGTCTTCTCATATTATGGAGCTAATTAGAGAATTGAATAGTCATGGTGATTGTCCTAAGGCTCAGTGGACTTTATAGCGTGGTGACAGTTGGATATGCAAGTGCGAGCAACAGGACAGGAAGCCTTGTAAGGGACGTACAAGAAGATAATAATTGTGACTAATAAAGCTTCTCATAATGTCAATGTCACGTGTTGTGTGCGGCCTGGCCTGATGAGGGAATTGGAGCAGGAGTTGAGTGGATTATGAAGGGCGTCGCGATGCGAATGGTCCGAATTTTTGCTTCACATGTGTATCAAGAATGACGTTAGGGTTGACCTGAGTCTGCTAGGAGAGTAGTAGAAGTATAGTCTTGGTTCTGTCGGTGATTATGAATGAGTTTGGCCACGCCAGTGCAGTGTGAGCTTCGTATAGAGTGTCACTACTACTGTCACACATTCTTGTGAGAAAGGATTAAGGAAAGTGATCATTTGCTGCTGCTACCTGTGAACAAGGTGGATTTCCAGTTTTGTTTTGACTTTTTCTCACTAAATTGCCCTTCGGGTGTAGAGAAGTTTTAATAGCTGAGCTCCTCAGTGAAGAAACCCTTGCATGTGTTAGCTGCAGGCGAACATTTCAAACTCAATTTAGGAAGGGGAATATATATATAGTGTGAAGAATGCTCTTAGGTTGAGCTTCTTGAATGGAATGAAAGGTTTTAAGGTTATTCAGTTTGTGGGTCATTAGCTGTTTACAGTCTGTTGGACTTGCCGCTGTAATGATTATGTTTTCTTATAAAAGTCTTATCTATAGTCCAGTGCGTTTTTTTTGTGAGTGAAGTTGTGCTAATTAAAGGAACTTTTGTGTCTTTGCAGACGTGCCAGCTGCTGTGAGGACATTTGGGAGAAGAGCGGATACATTTCCCCGCGAGGATTTTTAGTTGTTGATTGATCTTTTGTTTTGGACGAGGAATAAGTGAGCAAGATGCAAGTCAGTGTGGCGGGACTTCGGCGGAACATCAAGAATATAGCTCATAATTATACAGAACCTCAAGTAAGTTTGGGGATTAATAGACGGAGGTTGGATTAGATAAAGAAGAAGTGGTTGTAATGATGTTTTGTTTGTGAATTCAGAAAAAAGTACGGGAGGCGACTAGCAATGATCCATGGGGCCCACCGAGCTCGCTCATGTCGGAAATTGCCGACCTCACTTACAACATTGAGGCCTTCGCTCAAATTATGGAAATGTTATGGAAGCGGTTGAATGATCATGGGAAGAACTGGCGACATGTGTACAAGTCTCTAGTGCTAATTGAATATCTGATCAAAACTGGTTCAGAACGGGTACGTGAGAGTTGCTGCTAGCTTCTGAGAATTAGAATCATTGTGAGGAGGAGGATGATATTGAATGGCATTGTAAAGAATGAATTGTCTGTATTTTCTCAGGTGGCCCAACAATGTAAGGAGAATATTTTCGCGATTCAGACCCTAAAGGATTTCCAGTATTTCGAGGATAACAAAGACCAAGGTTTAAATGTGAGAGAAAAGGCCAAACAACTAGTGACACTGCTGAGCACAGAGGAAAGACTGAGAAATGAACGGGCCCGAGCTCTGAAGGCTAGAGAGAGGTCAGCAGATTCTTTGGAATTTCATGTGAAAATGTCAGTGATAGGCATTAACAATTTTCTTTCCTCTCCGTCCTACTGTGTATAGATTTGCTCAGACTGTATCTGGTTTCGGTTCCTCGGACTCAAATGACACTACCCCAACAAGTCCAGTGTTTACTGCAAATCACTTTGCTGGTGAAGCAACTAATGGTTATGCGGGTGCAAGTTATCAAAGGCAACGAAGCAACTCGGAATTGGAAAATGCTCGACCTCAGACAGTCGGAGAGGAGGAGCTTCAATTGCAGTTAGCATTGGCTATGTCAAAGGAAGAAGCTGAGCAGGAAGAGAAACGTCGGAGGTCGGATGACTTGCGTCTTCAAATGGCGTTGAGTCAAAGTGAACAGGAATTCCGGTATGTTTTGAAAAAATTTGGACGGTCATAGATAATATGCACTAATTATTCAGACCTATTGACAGTTCTACAACTCCATCGAAGAAGGAGACAAGTGCATTGCTGGATTTATTGGATGTGGAACTTAGCTCACCAGCTCCTGTGCATCTTCCTGGAGCCATGGGCATGAGCTCTGGAGATCCATGGGCCCCGGTTCATGCCGCCGGCCCAATGAAGAGTGATCCATGGAGCGGTGCCAGCAGTACAGTGACTTCTCCTCAAGATCCGTGGAATCCCTCTGGTGGTGTCCAATCAGCTCCTGCCACGGCAGGAGTTGCGTCCAATGGTAAAGGTAAACTCATGAACGAAGTTCTTTGAGGCAATAGTGTTAATTTGGAGTATTTTTTAGACCCATGGGCAACGACGGCTGCTAGTGCACCTCCAGGAAAGCCAGATCCTTGGTCTCCTGCCTCCAGGACTTCCCCAGCGGCCTTTGGAGCTACCGGCGGAGCAGTGGGAGGTGCGACTGGTGGACTTGATGATGAGGACTTTGATACAATTTCCAAGCGGACTGGACCCCTATCAGAATCATCCGTTTTCAACATGGAACATCTGCATTCAACTCTATTGCATCCAAGTAATTCCAATAGTGTTTCTCCGGCTCTAGGCCAGACTGCGACCAAAAAGACTCCCGTTGGTTTTCTGGGGGAAAACAGCTCCCTAGTCAATTTGGATAATCTTTTGCCGTCCACAAATAACCGTCAGGCCTCATCTCCTGTTCTTGGTGCAGGTTTAGGCAGCAGCCTAGGTCTAACTAATGGAAGCTCATCATCACCCAACGTCCAGAACCCATTTTCCCCCATGGGTCCAAGTTTATTAACTACCGGAGCTTCAAGTCAGACGGTAAACCCGTTCCATGTTCAAAATGCAGTGACGAAACCCACAATAAACGAGATTCGCGAGAAACAGCAGCAACTTCAAATGCAAGGTCTCACTAATACGAATACAACGGGACAATTCCAACAGCAGCAGCAGCCTATTCTGCAACCCACAGTGGCCCAAAATAACCCCTGGTCCCCCGTTAAAACTGAGAATCCATTTTTGAATTGATCCACGTAGAATCTTTTTTTTCAATTAATTCATTCATTCTTGTGTTAAAAAATGCGAAGAAGAAGATAGGTAAAAGGAAGCGAGGGCGAGAGGGAATGGCGACTTAAAACTATTCTGCTATGCATATATCTTGTGAGTGTGTTGTACAGATAATAATTGAGTTAAATTGGTCCTTTTTTTATGTTTGCATTTGTATTGATGGTGAGAATAATTCATTATTATGAATGATGACCATTACATCAGGATGCTGCTTCTCCGGTGTATGCTCAGTTCTTGTTGTGTAAACGGGTACAAAATCCACAGTTTTTGGTTCGGGAGCAGAAGTGATGACGAACTGTGTACCGTGTTTAGTCGTTTCGTCTTCGGTAGTGATTTTGGTCAAGAGGATATAACAACAAGAGGAATCGATCAGCTGAACTACCTTATGCATGTGCTTATTTAACATGCTTGTAATTGTATCATCGCTTAGGATATTCGTGATAAGCTCATCGCATCGTTTTATTCTTTAACTACCTGATGAGCAAGGCTTTGTGTCTGTTACGTGAAGAGCCTTTGTTGGGACTATAATTGTGTTGCTATACAGCAGGGAGACACCAAGTCCACTCCTTCCTGTGAATGAGCATTGTGAACAGCAGGAACTCTTTTTGTGCTTTATATAATTAAAACAACAGCAACATTGATGTTCAAGACATTCGTAAGCCTATTAACACCTTGGCCAATTAGTCTTATGGCTTTTTGTATTGCGATCAAACTGTCCTAACTTGATTTTCAACCGCAGGGACCTGTCAGCACCACCAAGAACACGAAAGATTCACTTTAATCTGTACACTTGATCAAGTTGTGAGAAAGGTCAGCGTAGAGCACTGTAAATCACTGCTGGATCAGCGCTAAGGAAACACTGCATATGCAATAGAGTGAATTACTAACAATATGAACCGCAGTTATAGTTCCTGTTTGTCATTTATTCGAAGTGTGACCATGGATACTGCTACTACTACCACCACCACCACCATTTATCTTGTTTTGTGCATCCTACACACACAACAATCTTTAGCCTATATATATATACATATAAATATATTTTTTGTAGAACGTAATAATCGTAATTATAATGATTCATAGCTTTGGAGTTTATTCCATCTATACAAATCATCGCTAATATAATAAAAAGAATACGTAAGTAGGCTTATGTCTCAGGTCTTGGAACTAATTATACATTACGACTCTTTATAATACCCACTATGAATTACACTTTACTGTAGTAATTTTAGTGTCGGATTATATTTGCCTCTGAGCTCGTCTAAAAATTTATACTGTTCTGTCCAGCAGCGCATTGCATTAAGATTTGCGTACATAACTGTAAGGTCTGTGCATTGATCGCTGCCGAGTCGATCAAGCCGTTTGTTTTGTTGTAGCATCAAAAGGAAAGCAATGCTGGGTTTGGTTTGTACAGTTAAGACTCTGAAGCTGATGAATGAGGAAAGAAGATTGGTGAAATGCTCGCAATATTAAGAATTTTTGTTATATGTATACTCCTTATGAATATAATAGACATCCCTGGGATTTCTCTAAGATAACGTTTATAGATATTGTGGACTTTATATACAAGATTTTTCACGGAAAAAACTATAAACTATATTCTGTGTATAATTCAAGCTGGAGATGAGGATGAGACTTTGGAAATCTACATTGGAAGTGAGCTGGTTAATTATTATTATTATTAAGCGTCTTAATATAATTTATTTATTATGCCAGCAATGTTTAAAAAATTCCACTATATTTGTCTTCTGCCTTGGCTTGAGAAGGTCCCCACGAGAGACTTGATATATACAGATATATAGATACATTTGGTTTGATAAATGAGTTTTGTTAAGCGAAGCGGCAGAGTATTGTGCAGCGATTAGATTTATGGCCACCTTTGGCCTCAGAGATGGTGATGAGCTTTTCTGATGGAAGTTCACACACATTCGGATCATCGCATCCGGGCAGCATTAATAAGGAATATTATTCCATGTATAAGCTTTACCCTGTCATTATATATTTGGTGTGAGCTCCGTGTTCTTTTGTAGTGTGTTTTGTTGTTTTCTCCATTGTGTAATGAATGACACAAGTGATAAGGAGAATAATGAAGATGGTGTGAACGATTGATTATAGTAATTGCATTCATGCCGCACGAGGAGGTGTATCACAAGATAGTGAAAGTCCTTCGGCATGGAAAATGTAAAAAAAAACATCAAGTATTATGAGTATAGTGATTGACACTAATGATTATCAATTATTATTATAATTATTATTAACACACATACCCGCTACTATTGCTACTGTACTACTACTACTACTACAACTACTGCTTTCTTAATAATCACAGTGTACATCATCTTCATCATCATTTTAAAAGTAGGAAGACTAATGGAAAAGTTGTACAGAGGAGGAGGAAGGATATAGTTATAGGTCATTCATTACATAGTTCACAGAAGGTTGGGTAGGTCTTTATTAGTCTTTTAGATCATCATCATCATTACTATTTAGCGTAGGCACATTAGGAAATACAGGTGAAACATTACTATTAATTATTTACTTATATTATTATTATTATTACTATTACTATAATGAATACACATATTGATTGAGGCATGCGATATGAGCATAATTGTTGTAATACATGTACACAACAGTATATACATACATACACCATACATTATTTTTTAAGTGTAATTGTCGAATATAAATACGGTTTTCATAAGCGTCTAAGAACCGCTACTCCTCGAATAACTATAGCATTATCTTGGCTCTATATAAATGATTCTGCTGGATAATTATTATTGTGCGTCAATAAATATTATTCACCAATCACCATGCTTACACCTTACTGTGCTCATTTATTTATTTCTCTTTCATCATCATCATCACATTTTACTTTCCATCCGCTTGCGTATAACCATTGACATGTCTCACTGATCGCGCTGTCATCAGTACAGCTGACTGGGTATACGTGGAGATTCGAGCTAATTCCCACTTTAAATACATCCTATCTGGACGGTGGAGAGGCCCAGTTTTTCCAGTTGATGTACCGAGAAAAGTGGACTGAAAGCATGAGATCGCGGGACTCATCAGCACATGTTTTTAACACCAAATTAAATCTCAATTTGGATCTGTTGAGGAACATAGGAAAGAAATTGTTAAGTTTGATGGCTACTGATAATGACAATCAAAGAGTTGAATTGTTTTCTCACCCAGGGTTTTATAGCGTGAAATTGCCTAACCTTTTAATTGTCTTACGCAAGAAGCGTCCTTATTAAGAGTCACTGCCATCATGTCCAGTGTAGTTATACTGCAAAAGTGACTGCATTAATGGAAATTGAATCTCTGCCAAGAGCCATATAAACTGACTTTAAGTGGTTAGGTGTCATGTTCTTCCGCCATACTCAGTATGACGAGCACATGATTATTTCTTCATTGACAAGCTCACAGTTTAATGCAGTTAGAGTCACAAGTTAATGCAGGTAGAGGTACAAACTTAAAGGGCATAACAACAGCAAGTTGTTTCACTTTGCAATGACCAAGACATGAGGTGGATGCATTTACAAAGGAACATGTAATATTACATTCTTTGCTCTGAATACATGGGGATGTTAAACACTAACTTCCTATTGTTCTTGCTATAGTAGTTGTCATGGTTTCATTACTGTGCCACCAAGCCTGCCTGCAGGATTAGTGCTGCAATATCTTGTACGGGTCATTAAGGGCTTCCCTTTTTCATGGCCCATGACTTGTGCAGTTCTGTCCTGCTTGTCAAGCTAATGGTGACAAGTTGTGGTCCTCACAATTTCCAAAGCCTTTTCTCAAGTGTGCTGGTCCTTGCTGAAGCAGGTGAAATCTAGCGGTATAGTAATGACCATACAATTAACAACATCAAAACGTTGCCAGCTTCAATGGAATAATGCAACAGAAAGTTCTTCCGGTGCATGGACTATAATAATATTTCATACTGGTGGTCCTTCATTTTTGCGAAATTTTACAGTTATCTAGGGAAGCATTTGAGTTGAGAACTCTCAACTCGTACAAACAAACAACAATTATTCACACTGAACAAGAGCAAAGGGGTAATTCAGTCTTAGATATCATGATGGGCAAAGTTATCAAAAGTAAACATCACATTTACCGCTAATAAATTGTAACCAAATAAAGAAACTCAATATGCTTTTTTACTTACTCTCTCACAACAATCAGAAGAAAAATATACTTGTAACTCACAGTTAACAAAGCTTGAAGAAATGAAAGGGAGCTTGTTAAGTTTTTTTCTGTACAAAATGGCAATCAAGTTTTGAGGCTTCTGCAAGCACCACAGAGTTATGGGATTGCTCCTTTTTTTTAAAGAAATTATTCAGTTTCTAATGGCATCTATACACTTGATGTGTTCTATGTGCATAATTAAGATCAACGTGGTTCCGCCTAGATGCACTTTCTTTGCCCCAATGTGTGTGAATTCTCATGACCGCTCGCGTTCGCCATGCGCATTATTAATAATTGCAGATGAGTCTTAGTCGTTTAAGCATGGAATTTGATAGTGATAATCAGCTTAATCGTCTCTGTTGCTCTTGAAAGCGCGTAAAAGAAAAAGGTGACAGTAGTAAATTTGTTGTGAAACTTTCTAACTTAACTGTCGATCATGATGATCACGAGAGTAACATCGTCATCTTCTCTCATCTGACCGAAGGGAAAACATGCTGAGGCTAGTTAGAGGAGCAGGCGATCCTAAGAGGGCCATTCAAGATTCTCTTATGCTCCATGATGTATCTATTTCAAAGGTCAATTAACTCGATTCGTGGGTGCACAATAATTTTATTCTTTTCCCTTTGTTTTTCTGCTCGTACACACACACACTACCGACAAGCACACACAGCTGGCTGGCAACAACCGACATTACATTGTGCACTTTTGTGAGAGTTTCCTTAACCTCCTCACAGTCCACTCGTTGAATATAAATGAATTCAATACTAATTATCATGATTATTATTACTGCACATCGCTACTACTAAGTGATGCAGAGAGAAGCCGCTGTCATTATGCATATTATTATGATTATAGTTATGTTGGCTATTCATGGCCTTCACAGATTGGCCGAGGATTTTCTCCACAATGATCCTTTCTATACATGCCGCATCCGCATCTCTTTTTCTCAGTTCCCTTGTTACACATTAGTCATTGGCAAACATGTACGGTAGTATTCCGCTAGAATTATACACGCGGACACACACAAAGAAAATATAATCAACCTCTCTCTATGCTTCATGCACTTGGGCTTGCTAAAATCCTTTGTTTTAATGGTAAATGCGTTAAGACACATTTGCACCCCATGTTGGGGGTGAGCATTATTGCATTGTAAGCTCGACGTGCTCATG
>JAQIWI010000272.1:0-43555 GCA_034698825.1 Deuterosminthurus bicinctus | reverse complement strand
TTGAGTTGACCATTGATTCCAATTGACCCGAAAATGTCTTTGGAGAAAACTTGAATAAACGTGCCCTCCGACAGAAGGGTCTAGACATGAGAAAAAAAAAAGAAAAAAAAAATGAAGGATCAAGCTTCTCATTTCTTCACTTCGCAAACGAAACCATTCACCATTGAGAATGTCACATTCGCTTACCTTTGTCTTATGGTGGGGATTACTATTGCTAGCTTGGTATATTGTGTAGAGGCAATGGTTTCTTTTATATCTAGCTCTCCATCACGACTGCAGAAGATTTCAGTATTGGAATCATTTGTACGGGAATCGGTGGAAACTCGCAGTGAGAGCGAGAGAAATCCACCGAATAACTCATCTGAACGTGCACATTGAGCTGCAATAAGTTTATCTTCTCATTCAAGTTCGTATTTGAGCATCATCTTACATAATTCATATTTTTTGTTCAAAAATTGTAACCTTTGAAGGCATCAAATATACTGTTGCTTATTATGCAGCGAAAGTCAAGAAGAAAAATTTTAAAGTCGGCAAAAAAGTTTAGAATAAAACCGGCAATTTATTTGTGATAAGTAAGTAGCAATGATAAAAGAAGTAACAATAACAGAGTAATTTGCATTAACACTGACTGTATGTAAGGCCCTACAATGCTTTGCAGAGCTTCGTCTCTACTCAGCCTTAGTGATAGCTGTAGCAAACCCGATTTTACGATTTCCTACATCATGGATTGCGCAGAAATCTCTAAGGAAAACGTCACCCAATATCCAAAAATTAAGCCCCTGTATTCCTGCAAACCCAGTAAAACACTGTTCTTGACCAAGAACATTTTTCTGACTGATTATGTAGTCCGGCCCTGTTAAAGAAAAAGCTCTCCCTTGAATGACGAACGAAACGGTGGGAAGATTAGGTGCGTCGCAGGCTATTGTCCACGTGCCATCCCCAACCGGCTCGGCTCCAATTTGCTGGTTAATTAGCGTAATACAGTCGTCGGGACCAATAACAAGACTCGTGCCAGTGTCAGCTATAACATTTTTAGTAGCAGTGCACGATCCTAACGGAGCATTTCTGACTGTCACCCTGAGAAAAAATGAAGCCCTTATTAAAAGTCCGCATAGACAAGCAGCGAGTATTATTAACTTTTTTGCTTGGCGTACTCACCCGTCCATTAAAAATTCCCAAAAGCCACTGTCAATAATTGGGACGTAGGTTATGTCCCCTGAACAGTTCTCCACATCGATTCCACCAATAGTCAGCTGACCATCTGAGCCATCCGCGGCACTTGAAATACAATTTAAAGCGTTGAATAATCCACGTTAATCATCCCAGAAGAAAATGAACTTGGTAAAGACTCACTTACCGGCTCAAGTAGAATGTGAAAACCGGCTCTGGAAGGGCATTATGTGCGATCAGATTTTGGATAGGTGGAGTTTCTTTACTACTGGCGATTTTTTGGAATCCCAGCCCCATTAGTCCATCGATACCATCATTTAAGCTAAAAAATCCTTTTGACTTGATGATTTCCGCAAAAAACTGGTTGAAAGCTACCACGCCACCAAGCTTGGTAGTTGGATAAAGAACGATAATAATGTACTGTCTTTCTGCAATAAACATTAAGACGGATGCTTGCGGTCAATACTTACGTTTACAGTTTCTTGGGCAAGGGTGCCATTGACCCCGGAGCCATCAAGAAATTTAATTCCAAAAGCTCGTCCGTCTTTTTTAAAGCTTGAAGAAACCCAACTCGCATAAAAGTGGTGACCTACAAGTTGCAGCTCTACAGAACACCCAAAACAATCAAATTTTACATAAGCACACTCAGTCTTCCGAATTATTACAGCTTACCACAGATTAGCCCGCATTGTGTAGACAGCACAAAAGTATCAGCTGAGCCCGTATCACATATGAAATTAAAAGTCTGTGGTGGAGTTCCAATCTGTATTGGAGCAGTGTAGTACAACTAATAATTAAAATGGAATGATTAGCTTGTCTTTCACAGCATTACATGTATTTGCTACGAAGTTGTTATTTAAACTTACATCTGCGTGGTTCAATAATGGCAGAAGACCCACATCACCAGCCCTTGACCATCTGTGAAGAAATGGACGAGTGCCATTCTCCCACCACGTAGCCCTTGCCATAGGTCGTATTTTTTTTAACGGAAGCCTTAAAAAGTTTGAAACAAAGTTAGTAAAATAGCATAAATATTTATGGCTCCCAATGAATATTAAGAGCTTTTAACCTGACTACAGATTCAACCATCGTTAACGAGCACATGGTGATAGTAAAGAGGCTTGGAAATGCCAAACACTTCATGGCGATCGGTTGTGATAGGGAACTTTGCTAACGATGTTTAAGTGATGGAACTTTAAATTTTAAGGCTAAGTAAAGTTCTGCCAGGAGTTCTGTGAAAAGAATGCTCGCATAATGGCCACATGGCTTTATTTAAAGGGCCAGTTGTATGCCTAGTAAAGCAATCGAGGATATTGTCTGGTTCTAGATGTCAAAATTAGATGTCTGGATGATATTTTTTTAAATTTCCTGGGTAGGAAATCGACATTACTAAAGTCGAGTCTGCTTCCTCATTTTATTTTCAGTGAGCAGCAGATCCAGCAAGCACAACATATTTCAGCTTTAGTTTCTGTGCAGTTGTCTAATCATGTAGACGCATTTGCACACCCATTATCAGGTGTTGACATGAAAAGAAGGAAATGTTTGTGTCCCACATGAGCCTTATCATCATCATTGAATATTACACTTCCCGGCGAGTCGTCGGTGTCCGATGAGTCTGGCATTGATAAAACTGTCATCAACTGATAAAGACCACTAGACTCTTCCTACTAATATTACGCACTTCTCTAGTTGTTGAGTTGTGCAAATTGCCTTCAAGCTTTGTCGGCTTGCTTGCACAACCACACTGGACGGTTTCGACTATGCAAATTATGAGAACTTTGTAATGATGAGTATAGCCTTGCATTTAAGCTCTAGTTCGTATTTTAGAAGCACCAAATTGAACTTCCGTTAGTTTCTAACAGCAAAAATATACGACAATACGACAAGATGCGCAACAATCTCGTCGGTCAATTGATCAGTTTATTCTCTCCAACTCGCCGTTCCGTCATCCAGAATTTCAAATCTGTCTGTTTGCTAAAGATCACCGCAGTCTGAGGATAAATTTGAATGTATTCGGAAAGGGGAGTCCCAATCATGCACTTCACAGGGTAAAAAATGTAGCTCGCCAAAGATTTTTTTGCAGAAAAAGCTGGCTGGTAGGCCAAAATAGTAAGCATGCAGTTAACTGACAGTACGCCATGCATGTCAATGTTGTATTTTAGGCTGAGCATGAAACCTTTGGGATGAAGTTTGTAGGAGAGTTTGTTGGACAGTAGGATGGGATTATTGTGGACCGTCAACAAGTTCATCTTTGAATCGAGGTCGATAACATGCACAACACAGGCTGAATCTGTTGATAAAAAAAAAGATGGATTCATCAGGGAAAGAGTTGGTGTTAAACTCAAACGGGTGGCCATGGCTAACACGCTAAGAAAACTTCTAAAGTGACCCCACACCAATATCTTTTAGCCTTTGCAAGGTAAACTCACGTGGAGTACTTCAAACCGTTTGGTTGTTGGCCGAAATTCAAGAAATGACGTGCAGAAATTTACTAAAGTCGTATAGGTTTCAGAAGTACCATTTTAGGATTTTGAGTACTTGATGAGATGACCCATTTAATTTTTGTGTATTTCAAGTGCTGTTTGTCATGTCACGACTTGATTCGTAACAGAAAAACAAATTTTTTTCAATCATTTGTCCACTCATCTTAATTGAAAGCATTTTTTTTGTACATTGTGTGCACTCGTTGTCTCTTCGACTAGATTTTCGAAGTCACCTTGTCAGTCAGAAGGAAGGCTTTAAAAAATAGGACGAATTGACAATAAGCTCTTACAAACTAACATTCAAAGAACAACTGAAAAAAATATACGTCCTATCATTTACCTGGTGTCAGCTTTACATTTGAGAAGTACAGTTAAAGCTTTCACAAATTGATGTCAAGTTGAAATTAGTCACTTACTTTAAACGTAACAAAGACAGGTCTCCAATAATGCGGACGTCTTTGATTGAGGTAGGGGAAAACATTCAAGCTTTTAGAGGATGTCAGAAATTGCTTCCGCCAAGCATCCAACGCTCAGTTACCAGGTGGACCCACTACTAAACGTTTCACCACTGATTGACCTGTTCTCCAGATGTCTTACTCATGTAGTCGATACTAACGGCTTGTTTGACCTGGAGGATCACAAAAGTCCTATCATTCTTTCTGACAAAAAAGGCATTTCCAGACCCAGAAGCTCGTACCAAAAAGTATTCGCTGCAGTTAGAGCACCACAATGTCTACTTACAATAGCAGTTGTTTGCATCTCTTCGCAACAAAACCAAGAAGAACTTCTTGCATACATCGTCCCAAATCGCTATGGCTCTATCAGAGATCCAGGCATTCCCAGTAGAGAGTTTGCAAAGATTTTTCCACAACTCTTCGTATTGGTTACTACACAAAGCTGCCGTTCTGTTTATTTTGGCGAGAAATACTTTGGACGATGGGATCTTTGCAATGAATTTCTAACTCTCTTTACTCACCTGCAATATAACCAAGTATCGAAAAGTTTTTCGGGAATTTCCGGAGGAGTTGTTCAAGGGATTGGTGATTTGACTTTCAACTGCTCCACATTTGAGTCTTGTGGAAACAAAATACAACTTACGATACCAGTCATCGCCAAGTTTTTCCATGGTTCCTGGAAA
The DNA here is from genome assembly GCA_034698825.1 of Deuterosminthurus bicinctus. Lineage (NCBI taxonomy): Eukaryota > Metazoa > Arthropoda > Collembola > Symphypleona > Bourletiellidae > Deuterosminthurus > Deuterosminthurus bicinctus. Next base: position 38,764 of record JAQIWI010000272.1, on the reverse strand, counting down.
TACAAGGAGCTTGATAGTATTTCTACAGGTGGGAATCCGTTTGATAGAGGTAATCAAGCTGTAATACTCGAAGCAATCGATAGTTTTGTCCTTGGACTACAAAATCAACGCACTGCTCTCGTCGGACAATGTCATCCATCCGTCTCTAAATTTACCATACCGTCCACAGTTACACCGAAGGATGTAATTCCATTGGGCAGGACCCCTGTTGTCAAGTTTGTCACTACAGCTGGAGTCTTCACCTCGAAGTCTTCATACCATGTGTACGTCTTACCATTCTTCCCAAGCGTCTGGCTAGGTATCCTCATATCTGCAATCGTTACTGTGGCTACGATAACTGGAGTCATTCGAATGCAAAGCTTACAAGCAACATATAAAGTTGGTCTTGTCAATTTGACTGTGGAACTGGTTACTTGGATCCTCGCTACTGCTATTGGTCAGTACAAACATTCAGATATCCCGCTAGCTTCTGGACGATTGCAAAGAGGAGTAATCTGCATAGCTGCACCAGCAGTACTGGGATGGTTCATTCTTTCAGGGTTTCTTGTCAGCGTCTATTCTGCCATTTTCAACTCGGATGCAACCAAAACGTTTTACTACGATACAAATTATACGGATATTTTTCAACTCCCTCTTGATAAATCCATGTTTATCCTTCTTAATGAGTCGTACATCAGATGGGATGATCGTAAGAAACCAATCGAAAATTGCATTGCAGTCCACCCAACAACTTTTTGCTCCGCCAACAAACAAGTCCCTGTTGCCTGCACTATTTCTTCGGCCATTCGCTCGGCTCTCGTTCGGTTAACGGATATTCCGACAAGCACCATTGCGGCAACGAAAGATCCTAAATGGAAAACAAGTGAGCGACAGCGTCTGAAGGAAAAACGGCTGAAATTTCAGAAACTACTTCGCGACTCACAATTGTTGTTTGCGCGATCAGAATGCGTTACTTTAGTACTTCTAAAGGCACAAAAGCCAGTAGCCTTTTTAATAAGTGACCATGACTTTCAAAAGTACTGGAAGCTCTTTGTCCAAGTCATGGAGAAACATTCGAATATCAAGATAGCAAACAACTATGAATCTGATGACTCATTCCTCTCAGAGCCAGTTGCATTTGAATTCACGGGCGGACTGCATCCTGCGCTTAAAGGCTCGGTAGTTTTCCGTATGAAAACTCTACTGACCTCGGGAATTTACGGCTTATGGGAGAAATGGCAACGAATCAAGTTTACTGATGGAGGCCTGCAGTATTCCCAGAATACCCTCCACCATGAAAACAAGGTCGCAGCTTTGTCCTTTGATAACTCTGCAACATCTCGGGTGTTTCAAGCTCTGGCATTTGCTTGGTCTTGATCAGCAGGAATTTTCAGTTGTGAAATTATTATTCTCAAACTTGTAGTTTCTTGTAGTATGCTGTCGAGTAACCGCCTACGAGACTCTCCGTAGAATTTTAATTTTAATTTTCCAGAAAGCTGGAAGTAAAGAATTTACAACATACTATTGGATTCATGTCATAAGTGATAACAACCAACAAAATCGCAAGATCAAAAGTCACGTAATGCATGATTTTGTTGTCATCATTGACAAAGGACAGATCGCGTCGCGGCCACTTTAAGAGAAGAACACTCGAGTGCCTAAATTTATTCATTGTAGAGCGCCATGATAAAACCAACAATTATAAGGCCGTAAGAATACAAAAGAAGAGCCTTATCATTCGATCAGCACGGTTCCAAATTTTTCAAGTAAAATAATGATTGTGAGCTCTTTAAAATGTTTGAATGAGAAATAACTCAAACTATATGAGTGCAGCCGTGATGATTTAAGGAAGCAATTATAATTTTGTCCATTTCATCAACCAACAAAGCACACAATCACTCCTCTCAACCTGTCACGCCTGTTGGCTGCGCATCAATGTTCGTCTGTCTAATTTATCAGTTTATTATTCGCTCCAACTCGCCACTTTTCCTCACTTCTCATTCAGCAATTCTGCCAGTAGGTTGCTTTTGTAGTCTTTTGGTCTTTTAAAGTTTATGAAATGATAAACTTTGCGCCCGTAGGATTGCTAATCCTTTTTGGACTTTCCTTGGTACAGGAGCCGACCAAAGTGAACTTTCGTTAGTTCTTTTTACAGTTCTCGTTTCAGAGTTTTATTGAAAATATCAACCTTGATTTGAAGTCAAAATTTTCTTCTGGTCTTTTTCCACAGTCCTTTTCTTCGACCATGCGCCCCATAGAGACATTGTAAAACTGGCCAAGGAATTTGTCAATACTAATACTAGCAATAACATTGAAGTTGGCGAGATTCATGAGTTTTACATTGACCCAAATATGACGGATGCAACCAAACTGATCGACCATTGTAAGCCACTTGCAAGTTAAATACAAAATTTTGTTTTATTATTTTCTGTTTCAAAGATTGCAATATATGTTCTTTGTCTTTACTTTTAGTGTGCAAGCAAATTGATGAGATTATGATGAAGACTGAAACAAAGCCGCACTTTGCCCTTGATTTAACAAGTCAAGGGATGCAGTCCGAAGCTGTCAAGATTGTTCTCAGGATCTTGGAAATCCCCACTATTACAGGAACATCTGGAGATATCATGTTAACAGGATTTTTAGCATTAAGTGTCTTGTTTATTGAGGCAGCAAGCCCTTAAAGCTTTGATGTTAGGATTAAACTTATTTTTAATTTGTTTTAATTTACCTCCAGGCAATGGAGAAATCTGAACCAACAGAAAGGCTACCTCGTTCAAATCGCTCCACCAACGGACATTTTTATGCAGTACGTGCGTTATACAATGACCGAACAGAATATGACCAGCGCAGCTTTGCTCTTTGATCCGACGTATTATGGTTAGTCCATGACAACCGTATAGTCATTAGGCCCGATTTTAACTAATACTTTGATAGAAATGAGCCGCAAACACGAAGCGCTACTTCAAAATATGACACATATGAACGTTTATATTGAAAAACTCACGTCAGACAAACCAATTCACTGGCAGATTGACAAATTGGTTCATGCCGGTGTCGTAAACTTCTTTATTGCGGCGAATGGTGACCTAATCTCGCAAGTTTTGTCCAATGCTTCCCTGTTGCAAGTGATGGGTGATTCCTTATTCAGTGATAAGTATGCTTGGTACACGATGGCACTGGTGAGTCTTTTTTTGCCAAGGTAGCATGATTTGCAAGTTTTAAGTATTTTAAAATCGTAGACACCTAATCTGGAGACCAAAGGTGTTTATTGTAACGAGTGCAACGGCTTCGTGCGTCTTGTTCATTTGTCTATGAACGAAGACCTGCTCAATTCGGTGTCGCGAAAAAATATTTCACCGCTGCTGTTAAGAAAGTTCTATCCTTTCCCAGTAGAAAATCTTATGGACGTGTTTTACTTTGACCTATCAGTGGATGCCATGTTGACTTTTGGGTAAGTTTCTTGAAACTCTTAGCATACAGCTGATGCGTTCGTCAAATCGCTTTTTAAATTTAGAATTTGACTGTAGAAAACTTAAAAATGACGGTATCAAGCTGCAAGTTAACCCACCAATAAGTTGTGCCAACTCTGAAGTAAACGAAGTGACCGATGAGCTGCAGCTTGACGTGTACGAGACTCTGCAGAATGTCGCCAATGAGAACATAGTTCCGTTCGAATTCCAAGTTAGTAAAGACGGAAAGAATTATATAAGATTCCCGATGAGTATCACAAGCTGGGTTTTGGATCCCAACCTGGATAAAGTAGAGAGGCAAGTTATTGGCGAATGGACCAGTGAAGGAGAGGAGCACGTTGCCGTCGTGCAGTAAAAAAATTAGCGTATTTACGTGTAGCACACGTATGCTCTTGTTTTCCCCTTCAAATAAAATGTGTACAAACATTCTACAGGGTACGCCATATTAATGGTATACTCTTTCTTTCTTAAATAACTAACGTCATTATAAATCTATAGAAATTGTGAAAAGTAATCATTTTTACAGTGGCGCCGGAACCGGGTGGGTCAGGTGGGACATTGTCCTACCCACAAAAATGCCCGTGTAGGACAGCAATGTAAGTGTCCTACCCACAATTTTGGGGGAAAATGCTGTATTAAAATAATCTAAAAATTTATTTGAAACAATTGTTTGCAATGAGCTGCTTGAAAATAGCAGTCCTTGAGACTTGTGGGGCAATGTAGAAGCATTTATGAATGACTATCGTTTGTTGCCATTGAAATATGTCCAAGCAAAACGACAAAGGACTTGGGGGAGATCTCACGCTCCGAACATTGTTCCAGCAATCTCTCTGACTTCGTGCTTTAGTACTGGAATTATTCCAAGTTCAATTAGGAATTAGGATGCCTAAAAAGCCTTTAGGATGTTCCAAAGCCTCTTTGCCCTACTCGATTAATTTACAGAGTTCGCTGCATTCGTGCGATTGTAGAGAACTATGATGGTCTCTTTGAGCAACGGGACATCCTTGGTGCGGCTCAGGAACAAGTTTCTTCCTCAGCCAATGGCCTGTTCGTGCAGTTGCTTCGGGGTGAAGTTTGCTTTACGGTGGTCTTGTGGCTTGAGCTTAGGGTTCGTACATTTGCTGGGGCCAAAATCAGGACACCTTAGGCTATATTTCATAAACAATTAATTGCGTCTTTTTCCCTCGAATTTGAACTAATGTGGTGGTAAGTAGATGTTTAAGATAAGTAATTCTGCCATCATAATAATTCCCTGTCACAATGTGTTTGAAAAAACGCGAAAAATTTGCTATACAAAGACATCGCACTATTTTAATCTTGTCCGGGAAGTTGCCACCAATGCTACAAAAGCGTAATTAAATGCATTTCACAAAGCCCGTATAGCATACAAAGCGACATAACCAAATTAATTAGCGACAGCATTGAGAAATCGCTGCTGCCTACACATGCGTCTCGTTAGCCAATCTTTGTAACTTTCTAATGTAGTTCAGGGTGCATATGATGTGTTGCCTGGTGCTAGAAGCTCGACAGTATTTCTTTTGGCAGGTTTGCCGACAGACAAATGAATAGAACTTTTTAGTGACATTTTTATATAAATTTTACTTTGCATTCAACTATTTACTTTGACCGACCTTACGTAAAATCCATCAAAATACCTCCCGTTTATCCGAGCTTTAAACAGTCTATGGCTTTTTTGCTGCACGATGCGCTCAAGGAATGTTAAAAGACTTTTTTCAAATCGTCTATCAAAGGCATTTTTGCACTTATATAGGCCGTTTTAGCAGGTTCCTGACGACTTAATGAACCTGCAAAAGCCTAAAAAAGTTGTTTTGGAACAAATTAGTCCGCAGTAGCATTCCATGCAGTGATGTAGCTAAAGCGACTTGCGCCGAAGGCACAGAAATGTCTATATTTTTTCGTTATTATAGGCAATTTTTAAGCAGATGTAACAGTTGTTAGGTAAAAAACTTATTCATGCTAAAATCAGGGCAAAATTCCTTTTTTCAGGGCAACGGGTCCCAAATCAGGACTGTCCTGATCAATCAGGACAAAAATTATTTGATCAGGACTGTCCTGACCAAATCAGGACATGTACGAACCCTACTTGAGCTGTTCAGCTATTTAGAGGGCCTCTCAGGTCAAATTCAAAAACTGCCCGCATCGTAAAGTTCAATTTTAGAATCTGTCAACGTGGTAAAAAAGACTTTAACTCGCCACAGCGAAGACAACGAGCTATTCCAATATGCATTCAAGAAAATGAAATTACAGGTTCAAAGTTCCAGCCTAGATGAACCGAAGCTTCCAAGGTACTGAAAGCACACAGCACAAGTGCAAAAAGAGCAGAAACGTGCGCATAAAGCAGTCAAAGACTTTCTCCGCATCATTTACCAGAGTGCTTGTGCTTACAAATTAGCGATGGAGGAGCTGAACTCCCGATTTAGTCAACATTGAATGTCTCGTTACATCAAAGTAGAAAATATGATTTTGAATGCAGGTGGTCTGAATTCTCAAGAAATTCAGGAATTCTGCTGGCTTTACGGGTTTAATGCCCACAAACTTGAAACAAATTTAAAAACTCTGAAATTTTCCGGTGAAAACTTCCAGTCATTAGGTGGTGCAGTTGAATTTATGAAATTCCTACAGCCTCATAGCAGGGCATTGCTCAGTGAAGTCATGAAAGTTTTAAAGCTACTGTTATTTTTTCCTGTCAGCTCCTTCAAGGTTGAAAGGTCTTTTTCGGGAATGAAGCTGGTCAAGACGCACCTCCCAACTACTTTGTTACAAAAAATACTAAACCACTGTGTTATTATTCACACCTATGCAGATTTGCTTGAGCAATTGGATGAAGTTGGAATTATGCGAGGGTTTGTAAACAATGACAGGCGAGCATTAGTGTTCGGAGAATTTTGAACCTGTAAATTAATGCCATACTGTTTGTAAAACGAGATTTTTAAAAAAAAATGTTTCTTGTCCCACCCACAAATTTTACGTTCCGGCGCCTCTGTGAAAGAATCTTGGGGTACGTCAGCCGACGATAAAATCGCTCAATAAGAATTCGCTTAGATATTCCGGCTAAAAAAACGTCGGCTTTCAACACGCAATAATTCCTTCATAAGTTGTATATTATGTTCTGTAATTACCCATCTTTTGATTCCATCGGTGAAAGTCTTGTTTGAATGGCCAACCATCCTCGACATCGATCAAAATTTTAAACTTGAGGGCTTCCATGACTTTGGCCACATGCTGGATTTGATGTTTGTTTGGGCCTAACCACCGCAAACAGAGGCCTTAAATCCCTATGACGAGATTAATGTCAAATCCGACGTATTACCAGTTGACTAACTCCGACCTCCGTTAAAGACTACCATTCTCACTGTTCACGCTCATTTGGAGCAGCCATCGTTGTTTGCTTTATGTTAACTGCGACCCTCGTTCTCTCTTGTCTGAATCTATAACCAACCCGTGAAATTTACGAAAGGCTACTGCTGCTCCTTTCCAGTACGCCTTTTGTGTTTGGCTATCATCTCTATAATCAGCGTCTCACTTTTTTCAATTGCGCTCTATCTCCTCCTAGACCACTGAACCGATCACCATGTGTGGTTTATCAATCGAAAGCCAGATAGTTGCTGCACAAAGTGGGGGAGTCCAAATTTACAATATGTACCCAGAACAGTTTTAAAATCTCGGTTGAATGGAAAATAGATGTGTTTTTTCATTATTTGGAGAATTTGAGTCGTTTCGAGACCAACTTCTCTCAAAGTTAATGATCGATTTTCACAAATAGTACACCATTCGAAAGCTTAATAAGTGCCGAGTGGCACTAACTATGTGAGGATTCGGATTTCGGGTTGGAACGGCTCTGAAATCCGGGGTTAAAGTTTAAATTTGTCGGTTTTTTGAAGTTCTCATTTTAATTGGGTCGTGTGACCCATCCTTTTACTCAAAATTTCATTCTGAGCTCAAATCTGACGTTGAAAATGCACTCGAAAGAGTCATGCGGGACATGTTGACATATCCGCGGCCACTTTTTGCCCTAAAAATCATGTGATACTTTAAAATGTTCGTATGCTTTGTGCAAGTAAACCTATCATACTTCCTACTTAACGTCATGGACCATACTTGACATACATCGGCAAATCAATATGCCAATCGACGGATACTGCAGGGCTGGGCAATGGGGTGTATCAAAATGATCCCAAAAAAGCGCAAAATAGAACACTATGAGTGTTAAACACGTATGTTTGAGCTAACTATCAGTTAGACGTTAAAGCTAACTACCGGGGCTAACGTGGAGCTTACTACCTACCGGGCCAACTTACAGCTCACTCCCAGGGCTGGGCAAGACCTCACTATTGAGGTTGAGGTTACTTTACAGCTAACACCCGATTTCAAGGTAGTGCTTCCTATCGAAGCGACTTTATAGCAACTATCAAATTGACGTTACCTCGGTCCAATTAGAGTGACTGAACGGGGCCATACTACAGTGTCTACTGGCGCCAAATAAGGGTGAGTTATTGGAGTTAAGTTGAAGTGCCTTGGAGCAATTTGGAGTTACTGAAGAACCAAGGTATAGTGAGTGACTGGGGCGAACTTTGAGCGAAATACCGGGACAAACTTTTAATAGTTTACTGGGGCCAAGTGTATAATCTTAGATGAGGACACCAGAGGAAACATGCCAAATAAGCTCTAAGCGTACCCAGTGTTAGTCATAAGAATGAAGTATGTACACATCTGGATGTAAAATAACAGGCAATGGTGGTACAGTGGTGTAGGATCAATGTAGTAGTCCGACGGAGTTTGCGAGATTCAGGCGTCCGTAGGACGCCAGGCTCGCTAGTCTTACAGTAAACAAATCAACCTATTTTAACTTACTGTAACTAAGAATAAATTTAGTAATTATAAGTGTCGGGTTCCACCATTTTCATTCGTACAACTCGCTTGCATCAAAGTTCCAACATCATTGCCACACAGCCGCAATGATGTGTAGACGTGTGCCGAAGTTGGCGCTCACTGACTCACAACGCCATTTGCGCACCGCGTATCTCCTAACATTATCAACTGGATTATACCAAATTTAATTCTTGCTATAAATTAAATAATTCGATTAGCATATAGCAGAACATTGAAGGTCGTATTAACTGTTTTTCATGAAACATCCAAACGCTTTACTCGAACCGAGTAAAGCCGTCCGAGGTCTGATTTTACAAATTTTTGCTAGTTAAATTTGACGACGTTAAACCTCTTTCAGTCGGCATTATAAATTACTAGTCATAAAATACAAGTTTAATTTGACTCGAACATAGTTTCATATTAATCGATTGGATTGTTATCCATGAAAGTGCAGCCCTACAGTTGGTGGTGATAGTATGGAAAGGCGAAGTAAGTGTTTTTTGGGATAGCATCTTGAGACATAGACATCATGCAGTGTTTCAGTATAGAGAAGGTTTATCAAGTTAACTTAAAGTGTTTTTCGAAAGCTCTTATTGATAGAAAGGAACGATCTTGTAATCTAATTTCGTAAGCTTGACAGTCATCACTTCGCACGACAAAAAATGCGTCATGGATCAACTACATATATTTTGAATTGCTAGCTGGGCAGAACATATACACAATCACTTTGAAATTTACTGACATGATACTTTGTATGATCAAATGTACTAACGTGCTCCTTTTTTCTGTTTTAACCGTTATTACCTCGGGGGATGTTCCAGTCCAGTTTTACTTAGAAGGTTGCCAAGAGGAAAAATATCTCGTCAGCAAAAATGCCAATAATCGGTGGGATGTATTACATCGACAAGGAATTATTCCTTATCAACGTAATACATCCCACCGACTGAACGCTGTGACACTCGAAGAGACCTCATAGATTTCCTTTTGGTCTTGCGCTTCATGAAAATCTTTTCCGTGGATCATCTTGAATTGGATGCTTGATAATCAGTTGAATCACTATATGGTGCAATAAGCAACAATAAATTAGTGTGTCTTCCGGAGTTCAAATGAGTTGTTCAAGGATGTAAAATTCCACAACATTTTGGCATACACATTTGTAACTTCATCGTGGATTCTCGGCACATCTAATGAGCTTTATGTGTGGGCTTCGTAACTTTCTCACGAATTCTTGTATAATTCAATAGAGACCAACTCTAGTGTATAATAATGAGAACTTCCTCTTAGGAAATTTTAAACGTGAGGATACTAACAATATTCCTTTATGAGCAGTAGCGCAATGACAAATGATATTGATTGCAGTGTCTCCAGGAAATATGAACTTCATATCCAGCGAGAACATTGAGAAGACGTTGGTGGTAGTCGTTTATTTTCAATTAGGAATATTATGGATATAATTACTGAGAGACCTGGTAATTTTCTGCGATGTCCATGATAATATTCAAATTGTCATAAAATGGAGATAAATTTGAATTGATTGGGCTAAATACCCACAAGCAAATACATAAAAAATACAATTAGCTTAATAAGAACGAATTAAATACCTAGATTACCTACACATCTCCCGGCTGTGGTATTATATTTAATTGTTCGTAAAAGATACCAAAGTTTTCCACAAACTACAATTACTCGATAGCAATTGCGAGATCCAGCAATATTGTTGTGCATGCCATCCATGCAATTTGCACGTAATGTTTTTTTCAATTAAATAGAGCTTCAGAAAATATGCTGCCGCACTCAGTAAAATTTTCCCTTCTATAAGAGGCGAATTAAGAAGCCTTAACGTTTGTAGTATTAGCGATAATAATTATTCCGCGATAGTAATTATTTTGACCAACTTTTGATGGGGAAAATTGGTGGAAGATAAACTTTTTAATAACATCACTTCTTATCTACAAAACCATTATCTGTTGTACCTTGTAGCCTGGCAACATTGCACAAACATTTTCAAAATTAGGCTACATGTAAAAATTTGCCGTAGGTAAAACTTACAGGACCATCAATTTTGGTGAAACAGTTTTGAAACTCCACTAATGGTATCATTATTACTCCGTCCATCCATGTAATTAAATCTTAACTGTACTCGTAAATTAAAGTTAACCTGTATACGACTAGTGATTATTTTAGTGATAGGTACTACTTTAATAAGTTATACTCCTTGTAGCCTGGCAACACCATTAACATAGAGCGATCCAAAGTGCCAAATAAATTATACATTAGTTGCTATGGATTCTTTTACCTTGTAAAATAAAGCATTGCGTCGTTTTTCTGGTAGTATTTAGTGCAATTACTTGTACCGTAAATCCGCTATTATAAGCCGGGCCTTCAATAGAAGCCGGCCACCTAATAAAGGCCGTGGTATGCCGAAGTTTGAATTTTCAAACGCCGGGCCTCCAATATTGGCCGGGGAGTTTATTGGAGTGCGAATTTCCTGTATGACTTTTCGACGAAATCAAGCCATAGAGGTATGAACTACTGACAGCTATAGAGAGATGCTAATTATCAAATAATTATCAATTGTTCCGCATCAAACTCCCAAGACTTTCAGCACTTCGTTTTTCAACTCAGGCCGAAAATACGTTCGTTTTCCTTCCTCCCTCCTGAAATGTGAGCACAGGCATTTCATCGCTACTAACAGTCAACGATAATTACAAACAACCTCAGCTACACACCAGAAGACCCTTTCCATTCAATAATAGCCCACTCCGTTCCCATTACTTCTTTGTTGGTGATCAAAGAGCGCTGGGTTGTGTTTTTAACCTGGAGAAAATACAAATGCTCTAATATAAAACTGGAATTCGAGTCAAAGACAGAAGACCCATCTCACTCGTTACTGAGAAGTTTCTTGAATCAAGCCGTAAATCAGTATTCGTAGAAACGGACTTCTCTGAGTTCCGTTCAGTTTACCGAGACAAATTTGGACTCATACGCAACCGAAAATTGCTCGTACAATCGTACCCAACTCATGTTTACCACGACGAACATGGAAAACCATCCGCTGGAATGCCATACAACATCGCACAAAGTATGGCTGAGCAATACAACTTCTCTCTGGAATTCAAGACGGAGGGAGGGCAGAATATTGGACAAAATCCCAATGGAAGCTGGAATGGCTTCATAGGTTCTGTGATTGATAACATAATCGATATTGCCTTTTGGGTGATTTTGAACCACCTGAGGTACGTTTACTACGATATCCCTGCCATCTGCTTGTACGAGACGTTTGGCCTGATAACCCCTGTGTCAGGTCTCACAGTTAAATGTTAAATTACCATTGGACTACCTTCTTAAAAGTTGCAGCCAATCTAACAGTGTTTCCGAAAATATATCCCGTTAAAAGGGGCGAAGTTTTTTTGCATCTATTGGTTGGTCCAGTAGTGCGTAAATATTCCAAGCTTTCCGAAGTTGTTGTGTTAAATGTGGGACGATTGGACCAAACTGGGAATCTCTTGAAGTGGCATGAAGAAGCAATGGACTTGACCAGAAGACGAGGGAAAATGTGGATGAAGGCTGAGAAATTTACTTTGTACCGACAGTTGAAGGATCAAGTTTCTCATTTCTTCAGTTCAGAAACGAAACCATTCACTCTTGAGAACGTCACGTTTGCTTACCTTTGTCTGTCGTTGGGAATATCTATTGCTATCGTGGTATATTGTGTAGAGGTGACGATTTATTATTTATCTGGATCTCCATCCCGAGTGCAGACGAATTCAGTTTTGGAATTATGTGCACGGGAAATTCTGGACACAGGCACCGTGAGCGGCGAAATTCCAGAGAATAGTTCATCTGTACATGCAACTTGAGCTACAATAAATTCATCATTATTACCAATTATCATGCAGGTAGTTCCATGCTTGTTATTGGCTTATGGAGCTAGTAATTTGAAAAAATTGGAGGCTCCTTTCAACGCATAACCATCACAGCCAATATAACTGTACGATGAAATGACATGTAATTACGATTGTGTAGTCATAATTAATAAAGAATAGCTCGTACCCACTTTAAGAAAAGAACACTGAGTTCAAAATCGGGTTAAGTTTACAGAACAGAGGCGCCGGAACGTCCAAATGATAATAAGAACATTCACGCAGTGGTTCTTCTTTGCTACTGAATTTAATAAAGGTTCAACTGAGCATTCTTATACTAAGGGACAAACAAACTTAGACATAACGGAAATTACGAAAGGTTCACTCTGTGACCTTGTTTTCATTTCATAATACAATAACATCCGTAAGATTACAACAACGCATGCTTTTAGCATCATCATAAAATGTCATTCCGAAATCATAACAGAATCATAACATCATAAACTTTCAAGGTTTTAGATTGTTGACAACTGCATTTTATCAATACCAAAACCATGCGTATGACATGCGTATGACAGAAGGTGAAATTTTGCAGTATTCTGCATGTCTGTAATGTTAAAGGTCTACCGGTTGCCGATTCATGGGTATGACATGTCATACTTGTCATATACGCCTTTCCGGCGCCACTGTTACAGAATATTGGACTGTGGGTCCTTGGAGTATTTATACAGCAAATAAATTCATTGAAAATCAAGAGTGTGGCGGCCATTCATTGGCGTGCACATTGCCTCTTGATTTTCATCGCATTCTTTCCTTGAAATTTGTACAAAGGAATTTTCAATGCAGCTTGGACCGGCAATAATTGCGATGATGGCGCCAAAGCTGATGAAATAAATGCTGCCGCATGCAAACTAGAGTAACATTCCAACCAACTTTATTTGGTCTATTCTTCGCGTCCAGATTGTATTGATTTGCCACGTGCACTGCTAAATCAAGACGGAATTGTGGGCTTTAGGGGAAGCCCACTCTGAGTCGGACACAATGTTCGGGATGACGGTCACGGAGATGCGTAGACCGGTGTCTCCTTAATTAATTGTGTAGGTGTAGAATAAGAATAATAAGCGCAAGGGTAATCGTCGTTAGTTGTAGAGTTGTACACACTAAGCAATGTACTTTATTTGATCAAAGTATGAGGGCACAAGCCATATAACTTGTCAGAATGAGTTCTACACGGAGACTGAAGTCTCTCTCACACGCGCGTACTGGACATTGCACACATTAGATGCTGGAGGCCTTAAGGGCCATTCAAAGGGATGGACATTAGCATAGTGTAGCAGTACATATTAGGTTCAAGGGTACATGAGGACAAGCATACTACTACAGGGGACACACATGTGTCACAGAATCATAGCAAAACTAAGCGAAAAAAAAACTACAACTTCTCAAAGCATACAGTACTTCTTGAAACTGTCGTCCTCCAGATATTTACTTTCCAAATTTGAAAATACTTCGACATGAGATCCTGCACCGTTGGCTGCATTTAACCAGAGAAAAACGCGGCTGCCTGAATTGCAACTGCTCCAAGGCAAAAACTACTGATGCAAGAAGCAAGCAACAAGCAACTGCCAAAAACAACCACGGAATCCCTGAATTATAAAATGACAACGGCTTGACCGTTGTGGTGAACGACTCTAGTTTAGTTTCAACAGTACGCAATCCTCCAGTCGTGAGTCTGATTCGGTCCCATTTCGCCCAAAGTTGATAAATTCCAGAGCTCATTAGGGTGCTCAATCGCATCAGTATCGACTTGCGATATTCCCGGTCCAATCCGGCTGTAAATGTGTAGCCAGTCAATGGGCGCAAAGAACCTTCAGTTGTCAATCCGAAATTGTTTGCAAACTTGAGCTCTGGCCGTTGGCTCATAAGCCCAACAAATATTTTCCAATGATAGTGAAACTCGTGCTCAAGTACGACAAAAGCAATTCTGGATCTGGCTCTGCCATTCAATATTCTTTTAATACTCTCCACTGTATTCCTTACAATGTGTGAGTTCTGTGCCAATTTTTGATATAATTCCAGTTTCCTCACCGTTTCCTTGTAGCGCTGAGTGCCTTTTTCCATGCGCTTTCTCGTCGTGTCCAAATAGCCTTCCGTGTTACTGATCGATTCAAGAATATCACACTGAGGAAAGGTTGTTATCCTTGTGTTCATACAGAGAACTCGATCCAAAAAGGAAACGTTGTCTGGATTGGGTTCACGCGCATTTGTCAACATCACACTAAATGCCGGTTCATCAACTGGAATGCACAGCTTGAATTTTTCCAGCTGCCAAAGCCCGGAAAATTTGCTCACATACGGAAACAACGTGGTTGCATCCGAACTGAACACAGCTTGGTAGAAACCATTTAAAAGCGTGATAATAGTGAGCCAGCAAACAACAAGCAAGTGTATACTCCAAGCTTGTTGTATTTCTTTCGGTTTCAAAATTGGAATGCCGGCGTGATGGTATTGACCAAAAGATGTTGCAACTGTCCATTTGCAATATTCATCAAAAATTTCAATTTTTGATGCCTTTTTGGCATGAAAATTGATGGACATGAGCCCCAAAATGAAGCAAACAAAGCTGCAGGAGAATGATACAAGCCAGAAGTCAGCTTCAAATGGCGCAAAGTACACAAAATAGCCGGTCTTTGCATCTGTTATGCCGGCAGACGTGATGAAGTTAAATCTCGGCGCATTTCCAGTGAAAACTTTCAGAACGTACCCCAAATCGTTTTCAATATTCTTCTCAGCGTGGTATTCTGGGATCCCAAAATGGGAGTGGGTAGGGCCAGTTCCATTCTTGTAGTTTTCGTTGAGAAATAAACCAACCGCGTTGTCAAGTGTCATGAATTTTGACCTTGAAAATGGGTCGTGGTCCTCAGTTGATGTCTCTTCGTGGAGCAAATCTATAGGTATGTCCTTCCAACGCCAGAAGAACAAACCTGAGTTGCTTACTACGTTGGACTCAACAACTGACTTCATTACATTTCCACAGGAGGTGCCACATGAAAACTGGATTGCTTTTGCAGGCTCATCATGCCTTATTAATACCCGATTGCAATACCAACAGATAAAATGACCTTGGGAAATTGAAGTTATCGGTGGAGTTGTTGCAAAAAAGAATATTTGGGGCAAGGTGGGCTTTCGTATTTTCTGTTCCAACTTCCAGTATTCCAACTCTGTCTCTTTGCTGAAGATCACCGCAGCCTGAGGGTAAATTTGAATACATTCAGAAAGGGGAGTCCCAATCATGCAGTTCTGAGGATAAAAAATGTAGCTTGCCAAAGCTTTTTTTGCAGCTAAACCCGGATGGTAGGACAGAATAGTAAGCATGCAGTGAAATGAAAGTACGCCATGCATGGCAGCGTGGTATTTCAGGCCGAGCTTGAATCCTTTGGGGTGAAGTTTGTAGGACAGTTTGTTGGACATTAGAATGGGATTATTGTGGACCGTCGACAAGTCGATCTTTGCGTCGAGGTCTAGTACATGGACAACACAGGCTGAATATGTTGATAAGAAAAGAGTTGGATTAATCAGGGAAGATGGAGGTGTTAAATTTAAACTGGTAGCCATGGCTTAAATCCTAAGAAAACTTCCGAAGTTATCCATCACCTAGAGCCTTTGGAAGGAAAACTCATCTGGAGTACTGAAAACCGTTGGTCGAAATTTACTCAATAAAATTCAAGTAGGTACGAACAAAAAATTACGAAAGTCGTTTAAGTATCATTAGTACCATTGTGGGTTTTAAGTTTTAAGTTCTTGCTAGACGAGATGACTCATTCAACTTTTTTTTTACTTCAAATGCTGTTTGCCATCATTTGATTTGTAAAAGAACCTTTTTTGTCAATAACTCGTTAACTTATCCACTTTGAAAGCATTTTGTTGTACACGTGCGCTCGTTGTCTCTTCGAGCAGATTTTGAAAGTCACTTTGTCAGACAGAGGCCTTCAAAAAAAGAAAAATAAAATAAACTGTAGCAACTCAAGAGTAGATACTTCTTCAGTAGTTTACTTTTAATGTCAGTATTAAATTTGAGAAGAACGGTTAAAGTGTAAGAAATTCACGTCAAGTTGACATTAGATCTTGAAGAAAAAAGCAGAAAAAAGAAGACAATTCAGAAGTGACGGGCACAAAAACGAAAGCATGCGTGCTAATACTTTTGTAGCGTCCAACTCTGACCGGCTCAAGTCAATCCCCCACTCCCACTACAGTGGAGGAGTCGCCTAATGATATAGAACGTATGGCTTAAAGCTACCCCAAAGTTATACTTCGTAAAACTAACGTGTTTTATCGATCATGCAGTGATGACCTAGATACATACGCCTGCCGACATAAGCTATGAATTTAATTACTTTTTTTTCAAATATCACTAAAATTTGCTTGAATTGATTGGACATATCGTGACGACTCGAGAGGACGGGCTTAATGCACAGAATTTATTTTATGAAAAGCGTCCACAATAACTTTAAAGCTAGATTTTAATAAAGTTATTTTAGTCTAAAATTAGACGTAATATACTACAAACATCAAATCGAAAGTAAAATCTATAAGAAACACACCAAAAGTGAACAACAAGAAGACCACAACACCAAGAAATATGACTCGCATCTGAGGGTTGTCAAGCGAAAATGGGTCTTCGTGCTTAAGCAACAGACCACCCTCTCTTGTCAAATTTAAACCGTCTATAAACATAGCAAAGAAATGTTGATCACTATGTTTCATATGTTCTTCGTTAAGCAACTTGTAAATCCCGCTGTTGAAGATCCTGCTAAAAGCCCTGTAGATCCCCTTCTCAAAGGGATAGGTGCTTATCCAAAATATTGGCTGTCCTGCAGCTGGGTTTCGTCCTGTAATGAATGTGTATTGCAACGGACTCAAAACATGTCTTGCTATTAACTCAGCATAGCGTACGTCTGAATCAAGCCCTATCATGCAAATTTTAGGAATTTGACCCAATAACCGATAATATTCAATATCAAAAATCTCTGCATTTACTTCAACTGTTCTCTTCATAAGCTCATTAATAAGGCGACCCAGGAGCATAATAAGCATAATGGAGCATAATGCATTTCCGACCTTGGGACCCTACCCTCAATAGATTCCCCGCACCTCAAAACCCCAAAATCCAAATTTTTAGGGTCTGAAAAAAGCATAAAAAGCATAAAACGCATAATGAGCTGAAAAAAGCATAATTTGAGCATAAAGATAGAAAAAATGGCATATTTCAGCAGAATACAGAAAAACTGCCGAAAAATTCATTTTTTCCTGAATAACTTTTAAAAAAAATCAGCCTCGTGGACACAAATCCACGAGGCTGCAAGCTTCTTACTAAAATTTGGGACTATGAGCTTTTTAAAGAACCCAATATTGATGCATTTGGACTTTCTTTGAGAATTGGTCGCTAAATTTTGTAGGTTTTATTTTGTTTTCTGTTTTCCTCGTAGAATATTTTCCAAAATTTTTCGAAAATTTGAAGTTTTAGATCCGTTTTTTTACCGAAAAGGCTTCAAATTTGAGGATTTTGCAAAAGCATAATCAAAATTTTGAAAAGCGTAAAAAGCATAATCAAATTTTTAAAAAGCATAATCTACCTCGAAAAAAAAGCATAAAGTGGGTCGCCTTACTCATTAATGCTCTTTTGCTTTCCAGTAACCCAAGCACCCAATAAATTGTGTGAGTTCCTTAGAGGTTGGTACTCCAACTTGTTGAGTGTTTCAAAATCTGTAATCGGCATTGAACTCAATGGAGCAATCATGGTGGTTTCAAACAAGGCCAAGTAAACCGAACACAAAAGAAATGAGAATACGCTCCATGATACGTAGAGAGGGAGCAGCTGAGTCATGGTATCCTTCGCGTACTGAGAGACTAGAATAACAAGAGTTCTGAAAGCTTTCAAGCCTCCACGTCCCATTAGAGTTGTAACGATAATAGTTGTTAACAGTAAAACAATCCACGAAGCAGCATCGAAAGGGCTCAAGACTGCCATAAAATTAGCTTGAGTGGAATCGGTTATATTTCTGCAGTACAAGAAATTAGTGTATTTATAAGATGTCAGCATGTACTCCCATCGACGGCTCAGGGTTTCTTCTACAAATATAACTTCAGGCATTAAATAGGATCCATCAATTCTTAGCTTGTCTTTAGGCTCTATAACTAGTGTGGCATTGAGAGCAGATGCAATTTCACACCCGATGAGCCAACGAAGCCTCGGATAGTGCACAGAATCTTGGAAGGCACGTCTGTACGTCAGGATGTTTATGTCAACTACAACTCTAGCCGGCGTATGATCACGCAGATAAATTTCCCATTCATTTAAGTTATACTGCCGGCGATCCACCAAAATTTTCATTAATTTCTCTTCGGAGGTGCCTTCATCGGGCCAGACTAACTGCCAGCAAATGATATCAAACCCTTCGCAAAACACCCGCAGCAGGTAGACTTGAGTCAACTTGAAAGACATGTCAAAATCAAGTAGGAGCAGGTTGTGAGGTGCCAATTGTGGAACTTTCATTTTAACTGAAACCATTTCCCAATTCATTTCATGATCGCCAGACTCCTTGTTTTTAGCATCTACTAAAACTGTGAGCAAAAAATGGCTACTGCCTGAAACTTGTCCAAGCTTCCACAGGTTCCCAGCCCAGGTCTTGCGCTCTGCTAACAGATATTTCAAAATCAAAATGCGAGTGTAACATTTAGGCACTCTGCCGGATCCTGGGTAGGTCACGCGGGGCAATGATGTGGTCTGATTGTAAATGTAGGGCAGCGAGAAATGAGTCATTGTTTGTAAAACTCCTGAAAGAAGGGGGTGATCCCAATTCACACGGTTAACTTCCACAGAGAAGTGACAGGGCTTCAAGGGAATCAGGACTTTCTTGAGGCCATTATTGCCCAGAAAGGCTGCGATACATGGCAGAATGAGGATTTGAATGAATGCAAAGGAACCGGAACCTTTTGCCATTATGTCTAACTGAGACGGTCTGACTTTGACTTATGTGAATACAACTCTGCTCGATTCAGTGAAATCAATGTAAATAATAATAAAATAAGTAGTTGAGTTCGAGACAATTAAGACAATTGCTAAAACTAGAAAATATTTTGTGATTTGCGTGCTTATTTTAAAAGCATTTTTGCCATTAGAAGAAATTGAGAAATGAGTGTTTTATTTAGAGCACGCTAAGTTAATAAATAAAAAGCATTTCAGAAAATTGGAGAATCCTCTCACGCTAATGTACGTGCGTTGATTTAGTATACCAACATAGTTTATGATGGACCCAATAAATTAAAATATCTGAAATAGTAGTGAATGTTGTTAAATGTACCCCTTAGACTTGTCTAATAATCTTTCCCAAATACACGGACATGTCCCAAATTTTCTTTAAGCTAAACACAAATTGCTCCATCCTAAACACTAAGGCCTTCTGCCTTCTCCAAGGTTCTTCTTTGCGAGCAACAAGTCATCTCCATCGAGCCTGAACAACTGGAACAATGCTGGAGAAAATGCCTAGATAATTGATAGCATTACTAAAATCGATTTGGGTTAATTCATTATTGTATTGTTTTAATTTTAAGGTATTTAGTGGTTAAACAATTACGAAGCTTAGGGTTTGAATTTTTAAGTGAATGTTGGCTAAAACTAATGCATTTTTGAGGCTGATGAATGATTCTCTTCTTTAATTATTCTTCAAAAAGTGATTTTTGTCATGCTGAACATTCTATGTCTTCAGATATTTGACTAAACTTTTGAGAAACTTTGTAATCAAAACGGACAAAGGATATTTCATTGGCGTAAACACTTTAAATGTCTACCTTTCCAAACCAGCTAGCTGGTTTGTACAAAAAAAAGACTTTAATTTGCCGTTTAGGATAATCGATCCAAATGGAGACAGAAATTATCAAACAAAGGAATAAAAAAAATGTTAGAACTATCAACAAATTTCCAACTCAAACTTGGGAAGCCTGTATTCAAACAGCTAATAGCGGTCATTTTGTCAATTAATACTATCCATGCTTTGTGTGCCGAAACATGCAGAAGTGCTTCAAGGAGTATTACTTTGTTCATTGTTTCAGAATTGTAGGGTACGGTACGTAGCAGCGACTAAAACGGACGAGAGACAGCCACCTTTTAGTATAGTACCGTCTTCACTGCTAAGGTCTAACATGGAACTTGTCAAAATTGGAAACATACTTTTGGCTCTAATATTTTACTCTGCTTTAATAAAAAGTTCAGCTGTCGACTCTTTCACAATTGCTGTACAAGAAAACGAAAGCACCCTCACAAGTACAACCCATGAGCTGCTTTCCTCTTTCGAGAACTGTATTGTGTTCATTTTCGACTGGTCTCTGGAGAATGTCTACAAGACATGGACACCCACTAGCTTGTTTCTCTTTTTCTCAGAGTCCATGAACTGCGCCGTCGTTGTAGACAGTTACACGCAATTCCACAACAAGTCCCATATAAATCCAAGATTTGAATTTACTAATCACATATGGAAACCATATCCTCTGTTTACCAAGTATACACAGACGCTTACAAATATTTATAGCACAGCCGCAGTTTCAACCACTATCAAGTCTAGAAACGCTCCAAGTCTCTCCATAATTTTATGGGGATATAATATACCATTTAATTATGTTCTCATGTTCATGGCAAGGGGCCTCATGCCTTCTCTCACTGTCACTTTGTTCTCCCATTTGGCTATGGCTTCCGTACACGCAGTTTATATTATTATACTGAATGAGAAAGAGGTGTACGTTATGGGGCTTGCGCAAGCTCTTCAATCCACTTCGTACTTATTCAGAGTTAATGTTCCACAAGTGGGAGAAATTCGGGAACTACACAGAATCACTCATGAAGACTTTTACGGAGGTCTTGTGGACGTTTCGCTTACGAGACCTCGGGAATTTTGTGATTCAACCTCTAGCCTAACACTAGTTACAAATGAATGCATCATTAACATGGTTGTCGAACATTTTAATCTAACATTTTGTGATCTTTGGTACAAGCCGTGCATCGGGCATAAGTTAGCTTTCATAATTCCATCGATGGATACCCGGAATTTAACATTATTTTCGCGAAAGGTTGACTTCAAAGTGGAATTAGTTAACTATGCTACTTACTACGTAGACACTGCATTCATTTGCATTGCAACAGCAGCAATAGCTGCAACGTGCACAAAAACAAATGCTTCAATTTGGCTGAAATTGCACGCATCCACTGCAGTTGTGCTCCTGCTGCTAATTGATCGATTCTACAGTTCCTACAAGTTAATACAGGCTGCTAGGAGACAATCTCTACTACTTATTACACTATGGGCATTTGGTGCTTTGTTGCTTGGGATGTGCTACAGTGGGAACATGGTGAGTGAGCTTACTTCGCCATCTTTACCACCATTACCTCAAGATTTGAAAGAACTGTCCGAGGTTCAGTATCCAATATTTACTTCAACCGTAGTTCATACCAATAGCACACAGCAGAAGACGCCATATTTTTATTTTGATATTGACGAATATTTTGCTTTTCATGGAGGCAGTAATGACACTCTGGCATTGACGTTACTGCGATTGAGAAAGGCTTTAACTTTGACGTATTCTACCGACTCGATGGCTTGTGCAAGCAATGACATTTGCCGACACAACTTGGAACGTAAAGGCTTATCAAGTCTGCACTAACAGGGACAGCAGCAGGGGACGCGCTCTCTTTGGTGGTGAATTGCCTTTTTTCAACAAACGGCTTTATTTCGGTGTAGTACACAACTTCGTGTCTCCAATATTGAACTTGTGTTTCGCTGGATTATTTGAGTCTGGTGTGTACAACTATTGGCAGAATGTTATAAACGCTAAATCTGTTCACCATTATGCAGGCTTCTTAACGCAAGTAGAGACAACTTGGATGAAGAAAATTGATCTTGCAGCTGTATGGCAACATTTCGAGGCTTTGCTAAGTGATCGAGGCTCGTGGAAGGCTATTAGTATCGAAAAGGATGCTGCGTTCAAGCTTCTTGGTATGAGCGCCCTTATGTCTGTTATTGTTTTTATCAATGAGCTGTGTCCCTACCGCGTGATTTTACGGGTCTTGCAAGCCAAGGCACGTGAATTCGTGACTCTTTTCTGTGGTTTCCTTCTTGACTTTGGTACCTTCCTGCAAAGGACGGGTAGGTGGGCTCAAAGTTGTAGGCGTATTTTATAATAACGCATACATAACTGTATAAACTTTTTGCAAAACCTGCAGCCACTTGGACCATTCTGATAATTTTCTTTTGATAACTAAAGCGCAAATTTCCTTTCTTTAGATAGACCTTACTGCCCTTCTGTAGAAATTTGTTAGCACACGTGAGCAATTTAGTCGTTAACAGCAAAATTTTGAACAATTATCAAGGAAGCAATTAACGTAACGGACAGGTTAATGAAAATTGGTACTCATGCTGTCTGCCCTTGTGCCCTTCACACACATCGTACTTTGTAAACTAATTTAAAAGAGGACGAGGATTTATTCCATTAAAATAATTGTACGGTACTATCAACTAGAAGACAAGTTTCAAGATTGCTGCATACTTATTATTGCAAAACTTAGACCACAGTACCTTCGGTACCCGTGTCAGCTTTTAAATTTAATTGTCAAATAAAATTGGGCTCAACGATTTGAAGATAATTATGGAAAAGTGGAATTTAAGTGCAAGTAAATTTTGTTGTCTATTGATCGGCCGTGACTTTTACATGAAAATTCGAAATGCTGAATCACCATAAACTATCATGCTCTGAGCCCGTGTGTTTGGCATGTTTTTTTTCAATCGACACATGTTAACAAATCAATGAAATGTCTCGCCATTAGACTCCCATGCTTGTGGTGGCTTCTGGCACTACCCGAACTCATTGGATTTCTGTTCATTCACCTCAAGTATTTGTAGAAACTTTCTGGGGTTGGTTACGTGATGCCAAAAAATTTGATTCTTGGCCGAAAACAGCTGACCGAAACTCGTATGTATTTTCAAATTTTCAGTTTACATGACTTGAAACTATCAGTAAACACGGCTGTAAGTTACAATCCTATGCAGGCCATTCAAGACAAAGTTTTAAATAATGTAAGAAATAAAATTCAAATATTAGGTTATTTCCCGATTGTTATCAACAGCCCCACAGTTTGCTTCGTAACAAAGTCCAAGAAATTTGGCGTGGAGTTTCGTTCCATGCGACCAAATGCTCCAACTTTGACAGACAATCTGGGCACTGACTGCAAGGTCTTTTTCAGAAAGGCCGTTTCCAAGGTGTCCTTTTTCTTATGATTGCCACCAACTTTCATCATTCTTGTGACAAGAACATTTTGCTTGATCTTTTCGACAGTGAGCGGGATAGCAAAAGCGTGGTCGTATAGTACGACGTAACTAATTGCTGCATCCGTCGCAACTAGTAAGCAAAATACCCCTATCATTACATTCTTCTCCAAGTAAGCCAGTCCGAAGGAAGCTTGGAGTATGGAGGTGTAAATGCAGAACTGCTTATTCCCGAACACAATGTCATTGAAGCTGTCATTGAACAATGTCACAAACACTTGGAGTTTTCTGAATTTTAGAACTAACTTCCTTGTGGAAATACATTCAGGACTCCTGTAAATAAATTTATCAGTTATATCATGGAATCCAGCTTTAATGAGCCAAGCCAATTACCAAGCTTCCTGAAGTTTCGCAGACGCAGTTTTGAAGAAGAATAGCTGGAACAATATTCCTACAGCAGCAATGGAATGGCAGAAGTTTTGGCAATAAAGTTCCACCCCTAGTGAGGCCAATAGCGTCCATTCGTTCTTTTGGTGTGGCATTAGTGAAGAATACAGAAGCTGAGCTCTATTCGGATCCACGGCGAATATCGTTATCATAGCCATTGATGTGCACAGAAGTGTGGATGGGAAGAATACCATGACTAAGTCTTGTATACTCCACTTTCTCATACGCTTTACAAGCTTGTCCTTTGCTAAAATTAAAAAGGAGCGAGCGTTTACTACTTCAGCTAATTTTAAGTTGCAATAGAAAATTAGAGTTGAAGGTTAGAAGTAAGTCATTATTCACCGGTAGGAAAATTGCAGATTTCATTTAGAAGTGTGGTAGTCGTCTGCGGGTTTAAAATAAAAAGTTTGTATGCTGCATAAAGGCAGAAGTACGAGTATTTAAGATTCATAATGTGAATCGGGAAATGAGCTGGAACAAACATGTCCTTGTTTGTGACCGAACGGATGAATTTCAAACCAGAGAAGGCGTAGTAGACGCCCACAATTGCAAAGATTGTCCTATGAAATACTGCTTTAAATCCCTTGTAGAGAATGGTGATGCTGCAAAATTGGATATCTACCTCAGATGGATGAAAGCACAAGAGGGAATAAATTCGGAAGAGGAAAAAATTAGGACGTAAATCTGCACAGGTGGCCATAATGACGATGATGTTTATTGACTACTAAAGTGCAAACGTTGGTTTGGTTTTGACTTAATGTCCTTGGAAAGATGTAATTCTAAAACAGTCTTCTCGATGGGCCGGTCCGAGAGACACTGACGAGTTCTTGTTTCTTAATTGAGATCTAATTGGAGCAGCGCGCTGCTCGTGACACCTTATGCAAGCTTGTTAGCACAAGTTGTCACTCCGTTCGTTTACATTACAATTTTGGACAATTAACCATGAAGTGTTTGTTGTTGCGGACCAGTAAATGATAATTTGAACCACTGCCTGCCTGCCGACGGCATTTATTCCATTAAAATAACAGCTTGGTTTCAAAACTAATTTCATAATAGCTTCATATTAAGTCATAACTACCTTTGCAAGGCTTAGAAAACGGATTCAACTTTGAACTTTGTTACGGTTAACAACTTTCAAATTGAAATGTCAAATTACGATGTAGATGGTTTGAATTTTTTGAAAATTGGCTAGCTAACAAAAGGCTCATCACTTAACTACTAATTGTTATCAGCAGCCCCACAGTTTGCCTGGTAACGAAATCCAGGAAATTTGGCGTTGAGCTCCGTTCCATGTGACAAAATGTGCCAACTTTTACGGACAATCTAGGCACTGACTTTAATGTCTTGCTCAGAAAAGCCGTTTCCATAATGCCCCATTTCTTTCGACTGCCACCAACTTTCATCATTCTAGCGAGAAGAATATTTTGTTTTATCTTTTCAACAGTGAGCGGTATAGCAAAAGCGTGGTCGTATAGCACGACGTAACTAATTGCTGCATCCAACGCAACTACCAAGCAATAGAACCCAATAATGACATTCTTTTCCAAGTAGACAAGTCCAAAAGAAGCTTGGAGGATGGAGGTGTAAATGCAGAACTGCTTGTTCCCAAAAAGAATGACACTGAAGCTGTCATTGAATAAAGTCACCAGCACCTGGAGCTTTCTGAATTTCAGAACCATCTTGCGAGCAGAAAATTGAGCAGGATTCCTGTAAATAATTTAGAGTTAACTTGAGGGAACCCAATTTTTGTTATCTATGCATAATTTACCAAGATTCATGAAGTTTTGCAGTCGCAGCTTTGAAGAAGAACAGCTGGAAGACTATTGCTATAGCTGCAATGGCATGGCCAAAAGTTTGGCAATAAAAGTCCACTCCAATGCAAGCCATTAGCGTCCAAGTGTTCTTCTGGTGAGGCTCCAATAAAGAATACAGCAACTGGGATCTATTGGGATCCATGACGAATATCGTGGTCACAGCTATTGCTGTGCACAAAAGTGTGGATGGGAAGGACAACATGACGTAGTCTTGCACACTCCACTTTCTCATACGTTTCACAAGTGTTTCCATTCCGGTTGCTAAAATTTAAAGCGAGCAACCGTTTACTTTTAATTTAAAATTGCAATGCACAGTGACCATGGCCTTACACAAGTTTAGATAATAAAGTTAAGTCATGATTTACCTGTAGGAAAATAGCAGATTTCCTTCAGAAGTGTTGTGGTCCTCTGCGGGTTTGAAATTAAAAGAGTGTATGCTTGGTAGAGGCAGAAGCAAGAATATTGCAGAGTAACAATGTGAATTGGGAAGTGAGCTGCAACAAACATGTCCTTGTTTGTGACTGAACGGATGAATTGCAACCCCGAGAAGGCGTAGTAGACGACCATGATTGCAAAAATTCCCCTGTGAACCACTGCTTTAAATCCCGTTAGGAGGAAAGTGATATTGCAAGATTTGATGTCAACCTTCGAGGGGTGAAAGCATAAGATGGAGTATATTCGGAAGAGGACAAAATTAGGACGCAAGTCTGCACTAGTGACCATACTGATGATGCTCTTTTTTTTTTTTTACAACTAAAGCACAAATGTGTTTGTTGTGAGAAAATGAAAGATAAGTTGATGTTAGAGTCAGTTTGGCAGGTCGGGCGGAATAAATGTTGAAATTTGCTTGTGCTGTACAGTCACCGATGTACACTAAGTCTTCTCTTTTTGCTTATTAGAAAGACACTGACGAGCTTCACCGGGGACACCAGCCAGAAGAGGCAGCTTTAACTGCGTGACTTTAGTTACATGGGTTACATGGATACAGGATTGTTAGCATGCAAGGTACTTTGTTTGTTGATGTAACAAATTGTACAATTAGTGACAAAATCAATTGCCCTAACGAACAGTTCAATGCTAATTGGCACCATTTCAATTTATTACTTGTGTACCCACCGCACTTGGTAAATCAATTAAAGAGCTGGTGGTCATTTATCCCATTAAAATTCTTGTTGGGTGTAAATTAAAGACTTAGACAAGACAACTTTGACCTTTCGTACAGTTTATCAATTTTCAAATTCAAATATCATTTAAAACCGTAACAGGTTTGAACAAAGCTCTGGAAAATTTAAATATAACTGACATATTTTGTTGTTGATCGATTCGACGTGGCTTTTACTACATGAATGTCAGAGGTGACTTTTACTTGCTTTGGATGTCCTAATCAATGCCAAAGAGCGTCATGCATGCACAAATATCGTGCCTTTGGGAAACCCTTCACCCACAAAGGATCTGGCAGGCGATTTCAATATTAAATATTACTTTAACATTTGGTTTCAAATTGCTGACGTTTGCAAAGAGGAGTAATCTGTATAGCTGCACCAGTAGTACTGGGATGGTTCATTCTGTCAGGGTTTCTTGTCAACGTGAATTCTGCCGTTTTTAACTCGGACGCCACAAAAACATTTTACTACGTTACAAATTATACCGAATTTTTGCAACTGCCTCTTGATACATCCATGTGCATCATGCTAAACTAGTCGTACGTCAGATGGGGTGAAAACAGGAGACCATTCAAAAAATGTGTTCCTCCATTAGACCCACCAGCGTTTTGCTTTGCCTACCAACAAGTCCCTGCTGCCTGCACTACCTATTCAGCCATTCATTCGGCTTACGTTCGATTGACGTCTAATCCAACAAGCATCACTGGGACAGTGGCAGATCCTAAATGGAACACAAGTGGGCGACACCGTATGAAACAGAAACGGCAGAAATTCAAGCAACTACTTCAAAACTCACAATTCTTACTTGCTCGATCGGAATGCGTTACCTACGTACTTGTGCAGTCGCAGAAGCCAGTAGCCTTTTTAATAAATGACCACGACTTTCAAAAGTACTGGAAACTCTTTGTCCAAGTCATGCAGAAGCATTCGAATTTCAAGATAGCAAACAACTATGAATCTGATGACTCATTCCTCTCAGAGCCAGTTTCATTTAAATTCACGGGCGGACTGTATCCTGCACTAAAAGGCTCGGTAGTTTCTCGTATGAAAACTCTTTTGACCTCAGGAATATATGGCTTATGGGAGAAATGTAAAGGAATCAAGTTTACTGAAGGAGGGCTGCAGTTATGCTCAGATTACCCTCCACCACGAAAACAAGGTCGAAGCTTTGTCCTTTGATAATTCTGCAACTTCTTCGGTGTTTCAAGCTCTATTTTCAACTGTGAAATTATTATTCTTAAACTTATGAATTCTGGTATGCAACCAAGTAATCGCCTACGAGATTCTCCGTAGGAATTTAATTTTAATTTTCCAAAAACCTGGAAGTAAAGAATTTACATTATACTTTTGGACTTGTCTAATTTTTTGGGTTTGGAAATTACTACATTTCTTTGTAGCGATGGGTACGAGTTTGGGTGCCATTACTTTGAGGGTGATAATTTTTAAGTCAGGTTTAGTAAAAAGTAACGAGGCTCTTACAAATAAAACTTTATAATAATGGCTAACATCGTTGTTCATTAATTTTAATCATTGAAATTGAATTTTTACTTCCGCATGCAATGAAAATCCAAATAGTTCCAAAGTAAGTTTACTAGAAAAAAATATTAAGTGATCAATCTACTATTATTAACAAACATACTAAAGTTAATACTACAGCTGGGTGGCGAACTTCGTTCGATTCAAACTCTTCAACATTCTGAAGAGTTGCTGACGTAACTGATCACTGATCATCGTCAGCAGCCCCAGCTTTTAAAGCACCTTGAATTTGAAACAACAGAACAACATACGTCAGCGCCGCGGATGCAATCTAGAATAAAAATGGAGATAATATTTGAATGTTATGGACGACCCTCACCCTCACAAATGAACACGACTTCCTTAAGTCACCAAAGAGCGATCAACTGTAAAGAATCCAGCAGCCGACATCTTCCATTTCCAATCTTCGAGATTTCTGTACAGGAGCTATTTTTCAATTCTTAAACTTATACGATTGATTTTTTGGTTTCTGTATTTTTTTTCAAAATATGTGCCTAATACAGTTGGAAAGGTCAGAATTTGTACCAAATATGTGTGAAATCCTAAAATATTTAGGTTCATACATGTTTACGTAAAATGTTCTGAAGTATGTGCAAATATGTAAAATGAAGTATAGCTCAATCGACTCTACTTTGTATGAAACGTCAAAAGCCAAGATTATGATCATAGAATAGTACCTATCACCCAGGAAAATATGTATTTACATAGAAATCCGGGCTCTCATGGTTACTCAAAGCCCTTGGATGCAGGACTCAAAATTGTTTTTCTTTAACATTTAGATTCCAAAATTAATATAGTTTTGTTTTCCATAATCATGATGAGGCCGTTTTTATTTTAAAAGCATTTCACCCTTTTTGGCAATAATTTTCTGAGCTTGCCTAGGAAAAAGTCACTCAGAGGGAAATATTTTATTGAACCTGTTATTCAATTTTTTAGTAAACTACAAGGATACTCGCATTGATCATACTAGAGAACTTGTCAGTACAACAAGACGTGTGACACAATATTGAATCCACAATCAACATAAATAAATACTTGATATAATATAAGCTCAGCAGCGATCAGTACCAGCCGTGGATCCAGTGTGGCAAATTGTTTCATTAAAATCATTTAGTTGATACTAAAAAACCGTTTCCTGAAAAGCTTTCCCAAAAGGCTTTAAGAACTAGTTAAAAACTAAATGAAATTCCCCAAATCAGGTCAGTTTGAAGTATTCATTAATCGGGCAGCTGATAAGTTAAACCGTTTTAAGTCCTATGTTTCTACACAAGTGTTTTGTTCTAAGATTTTAGTACGCGTGTTACGAAAGGTCTAAGATACTAATTTCACAGAGTTAATGATCTCTTTTGTGCAATTTTAATTCAAAAATTAAACAAAAATAAAAAAACTAAGTAGTTATCTGCAGAAGAACGCCAAATTCAACCCGGAATATTTTACAAGCCTTGCTTCAGGCAGCCATACCCAACACCCCTATTCTATTGCAGACCGCGTGAGTTACAAATACCTAAATATTTTACATTTATAGTCACAGATTAGCGTATGGTAACCTAAAGCAGCATGCTGTTGTTAGTGTTATACTTGAAGTGCTTTTAGTGCTCGCGAGGCCACTAACCCGCTCGGACGCCTTTCACCCAAACACTAAGAGTAATATAGAGCTTCAGCAAAGCCGTCATAATAACATTGCTTACCATGCGTAGCAGCACAGGCAAAACTACCTGCACGGGATATCGCTCATTGATCATAACAAGGAGGGACAACAAGGCACCAATACCTAGTAACTGAAAAGCTGGGCTTAGGTTATCCACGGTGATTACACCCCACGAAGTTTCATCAGTCAGTAAAGGTTCAAAGTTCTGCCATATAGCTGCAAGGTTCGCTTTCCTAATCCAAGTTTTCTCGGCGCCTGCTCTCAAGCTTATTGATTGGTTGACCGACTTAGCTGTGATGATATCCTGCCAATACTTATATATTCCGGACTCGTATATTTCCGCTAAACATAGCTTGAAAAGAGGCGACAGGAAATTAGAAAACACACCAATAGACGATCGTTTAGTAAAAAATGGCAAGTCACTACCACGTACAGCCCGTATCTTTTTGCCGTTCGTTGTAATACTCGCAATTTCCTCTGCCTTTACTTTCCATGTTGAGTCTGCGTAAGCATACAATACACGCGAGCTGGAGCTCTTGTTTTCGCCGCCAGTAGGCACAACAGTAGTCTTGTGCATGAAAGTAACCTTTTCACGTAAACATTTCAAAGTGTTCGTGTGTGAGTTGCTATGACCACCAAGCTTAATGAAATACTCATCAATTTCACTATGCAAGAGTAGCTTTGTCACGTGCATGCCATTCACGTAGGACACAAAGCCTGCTGAAGTGAAAACAGGGTACTCCACCAGTGAAAGATCGTGCATATCACGAGGAACTGATGGTAGAGAGGGTGATGTGAGCTCACTCACCATGTTCCCACTGTAGCAAAACTCAAGCAACATAGCTCCGAATGACCATAAAGTAATTACCACGAGGATCTGCTTGTTTGCAGCCCGTATTACTTGAGAGTGCTCATAGAATCGCTCAATTATCAGCATGAGGACAACTACAGCGGATGCTTTCAGTTTGTTCCAAAGAGATGTCGCTGGTACTGTAGCCATTGCGGCTATTGTAGCTGTCATGAACATGCAGACTACTACCATGGTAGCCCAAGTAGAAGGTTCATAAGCCTGCAGAAAGGCTCTCAAGCCCATCTTGTCCGTTTCCACGATGCAAATGAACATGAATTCAGAGTAGTGATTTGCATAGCTGACTAGGTCCAAGCGTAGGTCAGCATTTCTCTCGATCATTACAAAATAGTGAGTCGAATCGAAAGCTGGAAATATTTGCCCGACCATATGTCCTTTGCATCGAGCGTAAAATTGATCACAAAATGTTAGATTGAAGTGTTCAACAAGCAAGTTTATGATGCATTCATTCGGAGTCAAGGTATTCTTCGAGGTGGCATTACAGAATTCCCGAGGTCTAATTAGATAAACGTCTAACCCAGCTCGTCCAAAGTCTTTGATATCATTTGTGTGTTGTTTTTGAATGTGAGCCAATTTTGGGACTTGAATTCTTAATAAGTAAGCTGCTGCTGGTGATCGAGCGGCTTCTACAACATTAACTGCATACACCTCTTTTTCATCCAGTATCAGAATATAAGTTGCTTGTAAGGAAATGGTGACAAAACCAGAGAAAAGGATGCCACGCACTGTGGAGAAGTCTTTGTTGTACATGAAGAGCAGGACATAGTTGAATGGTCCGTTATACCTTAATATAATATTCCCTGGGCCTGGAGAGATTTGATTGTAGATGGAGACGTAAGTTGCTTCTGCACCGTAGACATTTACAAGGGTTTTTGTGTACTTGGTAAACATTGGATGTGGTTTCCAAATGTTGCCATTAGTGTCGAATCGAGAATTCATATAAGACTTGCTGCGGAACTGTGTGAAACTGTCCACAACCACGGCGCAGTTTAGGTATTCCGAAAAGAGTAAAAAATAACTTGTTGAGGTCCATGAACCGTAGTCATCCTTCAAAGCCCAGTCAAAAATGAAGACTATACAGCTTTCAAATGAAGACAGCAGCTGCTTTGTGGTAGATGTTAAAATTTTGTCATAGTTCTGTGGTTCAAGCCTGATCCAGTCGCTAGCTGAAGTTAGCGTAAGAGCAGCAGAAGAACATATGAAAACCATGAGAACCTTTCCAATTCCGGCCATCTTACTGAATGTCACCTTTTAGTAGGTGACATAGTAAAACGGACTGACAAATTTATTTTTCGGAACTTAACGATTAGGTGCCATTACTTCAAAGTTTATTCTTAGAGGATTTGCCAAGTGGCACGAGGCTCTCACAAATTAAAAATTATAATGGTTTGCTTCGTTGCTCATTAGCATTTTTTTCTGGACTTAAAAACTCTCACTTCAGTGTCAAATTAAAATTCAGACGATGGAATTCTAAGGCTACTAGAAATAACATAAGTTTGCAATATTTTAATATTGAAAGCTTAAAAGCAATTTGCACTTGTCGCTTACTTAAATATCCCGACATGATCGAGCGTGGAAGCCACGGCTACGTGGAATGATTCTGTGGAAGTGTGTGACTGTGTGAGGAGTGAACGACGAAATAGGATGGCGTCACCCTGTTTCCCGCCGTTTCCCTATGACGTCACCTCCCAGCCCTCCCCATTTCCTGGCAACCTCGAGCATGAGTAATTTCACAGCACAGGCCGAACTCAACGACGTAATACGATGACGTCATCCTGGTCCCCGTATCTTTTTGTTCATATTTGTTGACCTACTTTTGGTGTTAAATTTATTGCCGCTGACTGAGTTGACATCAGGAACTGGCAGTTGGCAAAGCACGTATTCGAGGTCAAACCCTTCATGATGACATAGCTTTCGTATGAATAAAACAACTCATGGGACCTAAAGTTTGGCGCACAAAATCCGTTATTTCCAGGTGGTTTCTAAAGCCACACCGTGGCTTTACCCCGTATGTATAACAGAAAATATATTGTATGGGTCTAATCTTCCTTTGAAGACACTCGCAAAATAACGTCGAATGGTGCATTAAGGCCG
The DNA here is from genome assembly GCA_034698825.1 of Deuterosminthurus bicinctus. Classification (NCBI taxonomy): domain Eukaryota; kingdom Metazoa; phylum Arthropoda; class Collembola; order Symphypleona; family Bourletiellidae; genus Deuterosminthurus; species Deuterosminthurus bicinctus. The sequence goes on along the minus strand of JAQIWI010000272.1, from coordinate 5,683 downwards.
AGAGACTGGTGCCGTTCGTATAAGACTTTCCGCGGCAAGCCCATTGTCTGTAGTTCAGGGTATTCTTGCATTAAAAGTTTGTTCCAGCTACCCCCTCGCCGCTCCCCTATGACGTCACCTCTGACTCCTCCCTTTATCCCATCAACCTCGAACCGAACTGCACGACGAAATAGGATGACGTCATCCTGGTCCCCGCCGTTCCCCTATGACGTCACCTCCCAGTCCTCTCCATTTCATGCACACGGAACAGGCCGAAGTCTACGTCGCAATAGGATGACTTCATTCTCGGCCCCGTGAGTTTTTGTTGAGTTATTTTTAGCCACTTTCGGTTTTTAATTTATTGTCGCTGACTGAGTTGACATTTGGAACTGGCAGTTTGCAAAGCATGTTTTCCAGGTCAAACACTTCATGATGATATAACTTTCGTGTCAATATAAAATTTCGTGTGATCTCCAGCTCGGTGGGAAAATTCCGCCCTTTTCACATAGTCTCTAAAGCCACGTCAAAGCCGTGGCTAAAAACGTAATAAGGCTGATATTTCTTGACACCAACAATGCCAATTCGAATCGCAATTAGAATTGGAAAATTATCGGAAAACTAAGGGAATTAGAATTACAATCGCAATTCATGAAACACGACTCACTTTAGTCACCAAAGAGCGATCAACTGTAAAGAATCCAGCAGCCGACATCTTCCAGCTCCAATATTCAATATTTCTGTACAGATTCATTAGCCCTTCATTTCGTGAACATGCCATAGCAGCCGCTATCTCCCGTTTTAAGCTGATTCTCAGATGTTTGATCTATGAACAATTCCGAAATGAAGCCGGGACATAGTACTACACTTAACTAAATTTGCAAACAAAAATCATGACTGTCTTTTCCGTACTCTGCTTTTAGCGAGGTATCCAACGTTTAAAAGCGTGAATGGTAGAAGGTGGTTGATTAAAGCAACGCATTTAGTCAACCTCGAAGGTCGCTCCAGTTCTTTCACCTTGGACTGAACTACCTCCAACATGGCATCAATGAATCCAATGAAAGAATTGGATAACAGGAGCAATATTAAAGGGCCAAGGAGCATATGCATATTAAGCCAAATGCAGCACTTTGAATTTCGTACCCTTCGTTGATGGGCTGTGATGTGATGTAAATATGACACCAATTGCCCAGCCGACCCAAATTGTGAACTTAAGGCCTGGAAGGAAGGCCAGTAGCATTTTGCTCGACTTTAAAGGCAAATTATCAGTTTTATCACTGAACGTTCTCAGTGTAAAGGCCGTCGTACTAGAAAGAATCCGATATTCTACTGCTCCCAGTCTTTGTCTTTGTTAACCAATAACAGTTAGTTGCCCTTGTCTCAGCATAGCATTTAGTAATCGAGCCGTCAGTAATAAGCCTATTTATATTTTGTGGCAATCATGTTGATGGTTGGTTATAAATTATCATTGTCTTTGCGTAGCATTTAAGCCATCAACTATAAGCAAAATCTTTACAATCAAATAATAATAAGTGCCAAAACTTCAGCCGAAAGTATAAAGTTAGGCTCAACTGATAGCATGAATGTTGTCATTAAGGCTGATAAGGAGTCCACTTTCCAGATAGCTGGACTTTCCGACTGTCACACTTGACTATATTTTCCTTGTCTCACCTAAAAATTAAATAATCCAGCCTTCGTCGGAACTCATTTCCTACTCTATTTAAGCCACACTATATTGTGTTGTACCTGACTACACCAGCCCCAAACATGCGTAGTGAGCCAGAAAACTTTGCGTAGGCTAGATCCAACGAAGAACAACAACGATGGAGTGCGCGAAAGTATCCAAAATTTCATGCGCCTACGGTAAAACAATCAGCGTGTTGAGCTATTTTGGCATTGTGCCTTACAAATGGTGCAAACTTCATCAAAGACTTCAGTATCAACCCTTCCATGCGCCCTGGATGGTATTTCTCGGGTTAGCAGCAGTCCTTCAGGACGTATTCTCTGTGTGGCAGGCGATTAGAGGTGTTTCCAACCGGCATTCAATCGACCTAATCACACTCTCTCGCAAGTGTTTTATAGCCTTTGGCTTCAATATTAGTAACATCAATTTTTACACCATTCTCAAGGATCCTCCATTACATGCTGCACTAGTCAACGACATGATCAGAACCGCGCATCGCTATTATGGTAAAGATTTAATGGTTACTGAATTTTGAAAATGAAATGCACTCGTGAAAATTGTTTTGCAGGTGGGCATCCTAAAGAAAGAAGAAATGAGAGAGGTCTTCTCATATTGTTCTCGTTATTTGAACATGTAATTTTTAAAATTTCGTCAGTTTTGCTCGTTCTCCCGGTGATTTGGCAACCCCGTAACCCTTACGTTTTCACTTCCATACTGCAAAACCCTGAGGAGTACTGGCTTATTGCTCGAGCTCCAATATTGCTCATTCAAATCTGCACGACTGGGATACATTATGGTGTGATGGTGTACAACGGCATGACCCTGTCAATTTGTCTCTTCTTCCTGACTGATATGTTGAGGTAATCATTCTACTATTTACAATTCTTATACATTCCTTATGACATGAATCACTTTGCACTTTTGATATTTTTCATACGACAGGATCATGAGGTTGAGAGTAAAAGAAAACAGCGACAACGCAAGATTTAAAGTCAAGCTCATAAAATTCAACATGGAAATGTCGATACTAGTCAACTGCTTCAATGAAACATTTCGCGAATGGATTTCAGGGATAGAGCTCTTCCTAGCTGTTGATGCTATAGTGTATATTACTATAGCAGTTCTGACAGGAATGCCGCGGGCGCTAATTGCATCAGCGGTGGGTTTCATTGCTTTGTTTTATACTATTTCAATGAGCGGAAATACCTTCACGTTGTCGTCACACATTCTGCAAGAAAAATGGTCCAACGGAGAAAGTAGAAGAAAAAACTGGTTTGAAAAGTCTCGTCGTGCATGCAGGCCCCTTCGCATCCAATTTGGCTACTTTTTCTATGCTGATAAAGGTTTGATGCTTACGGTCTTGTCTGCTGTTCTAACGAACACTGTCAATTTGCTTGTAGTATTGAGAAATCCGTAGTAATTTCAACAGCCCCTCTCCTCAGCCTGTATAAACTATGGGACAGTTATTCGAGAACATTAAGAATTTAAGTGCTTATGTCAACACTTTATGTGCTAATGATAGACCCGAGGATTGATAAGGAGTTGCCAATTTACGACCCCACAATACACTAAATTGTATTATGGCAGTCCTTAATTATTATTGACTTTGTTATTAACTTTTTACAAAGCAGCCTTCAGTTTGGCACTAAGTTGCTTGTGAGGCAGTGGTTCACTTTATAACTAGTGTATTGCCACAGTGTTTTGCTTTGAATGAAAATCGTTGGAAAGTTGAAACCATGATTTCTAATTCGACATTAAAGTACATACGTTGGTTTATTAAGGGTGGTGAGCGACTGAAAATTTCCGTGTTTGATTGGAATGAGTCTACAGGTCAACTTGGTATCACAAAGTCCAAAGGGACGTGGGCAGTTGTGCTCATATTGGAAACATATTTGCTCATGCAGTTTGCTTTCGAAGTCTCACAGATCTATCGTTTGGCTGGAGATCCTGAGGAGACATTACCAAATTACATGAAGCTGATATCTCAATACGTGAGCTGAATTCTATGCTCTTTGGTAACCATCGATGTTTGTCTCAACGGGAAAAACAAGGCAGCCTGTTTCAATCAGATGCTCCTGTTGGATCGGCGTTTTAAAAGTGAGTTCCATGTTTACTTGTGCAGAATTTACTTGTAATGAGTTCAAATCTAACTAAAATGATACAACAAATGTTTAAAGCTGTGCAGGGTTCAAATTCTAGCTGATGGACGTCATTATGATAAACTGCTTTAACGACTAAGTCATTAAGGTGCGGTCGTGAAATTTAGCCCTTAATGAACGATAGCCTCAAACTGCCTTAATTATCCTGATTATAGTGACTGCAGGGTTATAATTGCTACTGATAGGAATTTTGTGGTTTTTATTTGTGGTATTTATTTTATTAACAGAAGCGATAAAAATAAATTTGAAGCGATTATACACTTATAGAATAGTAACTGGCGACAGCTGGTTGGTTTCAATTATTGTTTATTATTTCGGAAGAGTTTCCTTAGATGTTTGAGCCACTGCACTGCAAACCATGCCATCCTCTTGCAACTCTTCACCATCCGGGCAGACGCAACGATGCGTAGTCGTGGTAATTAGTACACACAAATGGCTGCATGGGACATTTTCACATGGATTTGGCACTGATCGCGAAGTTTCCTTGCCTATCATGGAAATAAGCCTAGTCGAGTATGGTAAATTTGCTACAACACTGGAGACATCTCCTTGTTTTGTGATCGAGCGAAGGTTGTTTTCATTCATCGCGCTTGTGTAGTAAATTCTATGTTCATCAACTTCAACATCAATTGGGTGTGAGAGAATTTCCTGGATCATTCTAACGTCATCGCCATTCAGGTCGCAACTTCCAATTTGTTGATTATCTCTGTCTGCCCAGTAGATCCGGTTCTCATGCTCGTCCAAACTAATGCCATAGGAACTGCCGCGCATGATTACTTCCATATTTGTGCCATCCAGATTCGCTCGGACTATTTTTGTTTTCCAAACCGACCAGAAGATAAGCCTGCAGAGAATTTTCTTAGTAAGTGAGTCAAGTTGGTTGGTATTAGCTTCGCAGAAGTCAAACGCACCCTTTCTGCTGATGGATGGCAATGTCATAAACACCGGACCCATCGATACCAGTTGCTAGATTTGAGCATCGGTCGGCATTATTATTGCAAACTCTGATTGCTCGTTGGGTCCAGCTGCTGTAGTAAAAGTTTCCACTAATTTGTTCTATTGCGATTGCCCACACGTCCATATCTGATTGAAAATAAAAATCAACAGACTTGATTACAACGGATTCTAATTTGAATTGTAAATTAATGCATTATCGTAAAAAAAATGTAAGTCAATACCTAAGATGAGATGTTGAAAGCCACTGCCGTCCAGATTGGATCGCATAATCCCGACGTCCTTTTCAGCCCAATAAACTTTCCTAGTGCTCCAGTCGAACCCCAGTCCTACTGCATTCTTAGTCGACATCTTAAATTGCTTCGATGAATTCAGAGAATTTAAGTAGAGCCCTCCGCTTGTTCCGACGAGAAGTCCTCCGGGGTTTCTCCTGTAGGGTTCGTCTTCAGAGGTCCATGTTACTTGTAGATTTGACCCGTCACCCTCTGTGAAGTTAGCATGCAGAAGAACCAACATTTTTGAATTCTTCTCGACCTTCAAAGAGCCTGCAGATGAGGCCTCGCAAGTCCTGAGGAAATTCAATGGCTCAGATTAAGTTGCTTTTAATTGTTTAGGTTTGATTGGTATAATTGAATATGGCATTTAAACTTTACTTGTGAACTTTGTTAATATTGCCATCCTCCAACACTTGTAAGACCGCAAAAGAAATGCATTGACAAGGATTTTCATTTTCGCAATGCTGCATATCCGCATCCGCTTTCAAAGTCCAGTTGAATTGGCCAGTTGCCTCAGGCTCAATGGCCCATAACGTTTTCTCAGTCCTCTTATGCTCTTGCTGCCATTGCAAAGCTCCTTTGGAGTCCTTGACAAACTTTGCATCTGTTGTGGATACTTCAGAGCTGTCGTAAAC
>JAQIWI010000271.1:0-43574 GCA_034698825.1 Deuterosminthurus bicinctus | reverse complement strand
TTTCTTGCTATTGCGAGTCATGGGCCCGAAAAGCAATAGCGCGAATAGTGTGAGAAAATGGACCGTGAGCACACCTACTGTAAACCTCTGTTGCTTTCTTTTGTTACATACTTAAGTTGAAAAAGACTTTGAACTTTTGAAAATAGGATTAGTATACAATACAAAACTCCGTATGCTTCTTGTAGGCTTTCCTTCTTTTTTTCTTTTCCACATTTTACTCGTCCTCCACACAACTATTGGAAGACGATGTTGAGATGTTCCTATTCAGCTTTTTCAGGCTTTCTTCTTTCTTCAGGCACTTGAGTCTTTCTTTTTCTTGAGACGTGTCCGCCGCTTCACAGTCGAATGACGCGAGAAACAAAGCTGTCAAGAATAAATAGTGGATCATTAAAAGACATGAAGACGGCGCATTGTATCAGTACCAGATGCTCATCTGTCTTTTTCCACCCACATAACAATTACACACTTACCTCTATCATTAAAGACGGGAGCTGTGCTCAGAGCATTAAGAACTGTTTGAACTTTAGGAAAGGAGCAATTGACCTGCTGCCATGAAATCACCTCCGCCAGCTGCTTAGCAAACTGCCAGAATTTCTCAAAATTCAAGTGACCGTTGGGTAACCTGCGTCACAGAAAGTCAAATTAACTCACTAAATAAAGTAAAAATGCCGCTATAAACCCTCACAAACCTCCTCCACACATTCTCGCACGTCAAAGTAAGTCTTCAAAATAATAATAAAAAACAAACTAGCTCATGTCTTTTAGCAGCGCACACGGTCTTGAAATGTCTCATATACATATGCTCGATAAATTTTTGATGTTGATGCATAATAACATTGAATTGTAGCTTCGTTCACGGGAAGGAAACAGCCGGTTTCTTTTGATGTGGAAAATCAATCAAAAGTCAGCCCACAATAATAAACCATCAAAGGAACGTCCAAACAGTCATTCACGTAGGAAAGTAATTTCGCAGCCTTCCTGACCACGTTCGTGCTTCAAGTGCCAAAATACTATCGTGTCCGCATAGGTTAGTTGCAATGGACTAGTTATGACCAATTCTAGCCTCTGTTACCCGGGTCCATGTCTAGCTTCCGAAAAAAAGGTTTTCTTATATGTCCGGAACGCGTCGACTGATTTTGACAAATATTTTTTTGTTTGAAGTATTTTCGTGATATGTGATGATCTGTTTTATCGGCTATCCGAATTTTACGAAAACACCCCGAAAAACATGCAATTTTGGCAGTAAAATAGCCATAATTTCGGTTGAAATTTGGAATTCAAAAAATTGAAAAATGACATAACGCGTTTTCTGATTTTCTGTCGATTATAAAACCATTCATCAAAATCGGACCATAAACGGCCCAGATATACTTGATCTAGTTCAAAAATCTCGAAAAACATTGAAATTTTCCGTGTTTTTAAAGCAGTTTTGAAGCTGTATAGAACTTGTTTGTCCCGATTATGCCTAAAAATGACAAGTTTTACATATCAAAGGTTCCATGGGCTATTTTCAACCATTCGAACAAAACCCGGATTTCGGGGACCCCGAAAAATCGGGGTTTTCGGGTATTTCCTTTAACATTAATCTATTTACTTTAAAATTGCATGTTTTTCGGGATTTTTTCTTAAAATTCGGATAGCCGATGAAACAGATCATCACATATCACGAAAATACTTCAAACAAAAAAAAAGTTTGTCAAAATCAGTCGACGCGTTCCAGAGATATATGAAAACCCTGATTTTTCGGAGGCTAGACATGGACCCTATAGAAGCTAGAATTGGTTATAACTAGTCCATTGCAACTAACCAACGCGGACATGATAGTATTTTGGCACCTGCAGTGCCAACTTGGTCAGAATGGCTGCGAAATGACTTATACATTCGACATTGGCGTGCTGGCATGCACAGAACTCGAGGTCGTTACTCGCTGAGGTCTTACTTGGAAACGCAGCCTTCGTTCAAGAAGTAGAGATCTTTGACCAACAGTGAGAAAAATGGGATGACGATCCTTTGCCTTTCATCCGACGCACCTGTTGTAGACCTCCACACTGCTGCCTGTAAACAAACAACAACCGTTTATCATTCCACCACCCAAATCGTACTCATTCTTTTCAGCATTTTCCATGTACAAGTCAAAGGCTTGCCACTGTACCTTGAGAGTGGATCTGTAGGAAGTGAAATTAGACGTAGGATCCATCTGATGTTCCAGGATGGATAGCTGAGCCGTGGATATCTTGTTCCACTGTAATAAAGAACAGATACACGCTTGTAATTATTATGTCTCATTAGACATGATCATCAGACAACGTAACTCCACATCACTGCCAGGCGTCCACAACCATAAAGTACATGTGGCCAGAAAAAAGGAACAGGTTGACACCAATTAGTAACGATCCGTGACATTTTCAAACATTACAAACAGCAGTGGCTTTGAACGGAACGTGGAAAACATACTAATCCTTTGTTGTACACGGTCTGCGAGAGAGAAAAGGATGAACCATAATAGACTACTTTTTTCAACCTCCACGTTGTCATGTAGCACTAAGAATGATATGCAGAATGCTTTGACAGCCTTGCACTCCGTCCTGCTTCAGAGGAATACACAAGGGTAACAGCGCTACCAAAAAAGACAAACGCGTCTGATCCAATTACTCGAGAATATTTTTGGAAAACCTTGACAGACGAAATGCCTTTCATGTAGCCCTTTTAATGCATCCACATGTGAGCAAAAAAGCACACACACATGCACAGAGTCACGAGACCTATTTAATCTAATAGTTTACACCAGGCCATTTCTTGACTCATTGCTACTATCGTTTAAAAAGTGTAAAAGCTTAGAGATTCAAATCTCTTTTTGAGCCTGAGCAGTCGTATCCTTTCATGTGTTAGCTATAAAGATTCAAGATTGGACAGCGAGAGAGAGAGAGCGATAGAGATGCGTTTTGCACATCCCATCTTACTCTACGCTGTATTTATTCTTCCTTCGATCAGTGTCGGCATGAAAAACAGTCCAACTGCAAATATTTACAATGGCCTGCCTATCTGACATCTTGAATCCTAGTCTTAAAATCATACGCAAGCGTCACTCAAAGGATCAGTAGCGCCTAAGCTTTCCACGTTTACGTGTAAGTAATGCTCTGAACCTGAACGTGATTACTCCCTCCCCTTATCGCATGAATGTGTTTGCACTGCTGACTGCATCATCATAATGCTTTTAGCCCTTCATTGAAGAAATGGGAATATAACGGTGAAAGACTTACCGTTTTTTTCAAACGTCCCACTGGGGACATATTTAGTCCCGCAATTATAGCCATGAGGGAGTTGAAATTGCCGATGTTGAAGCACTCCCTTGCAGCTTCGATCCAGTACTCGATAACCCGTATCCTCGTCTTCTTCTTCGAGATCTAAGAGTATCAGAGCAGAAGTGTTACTTGTCGTTCCTTTATAATCCTCATTCCCCAGCTGCATTCCCAATATCGTACGCCATTGACCTCAACAGATGCGCCTTTAGAACAGAACCAATTATAGCACCCTCATGCTCTATACTATGCTGACAAGCACTACATTACAAACAGCAAGAAAGACTAATGCTAAAGGCTTGTATATATATACTACGCTGTTGTTTATTGGTCAGGCCATAAATTTCCCAGTGGCCTTAAGTAAAGTCACTGAATTAAGGCTAGATATTGTCAGTTTTCATTCTCTCTCAGCCACTCCCCGTTCCGAAGGTCGTACTAGCTCAGGACAGAGGAACCATCCCGTACACTGTATACATACCAGCACCAGTCTGGTATTAGCACTTCCGGGCTTAATATTACTTTTGGAGTCTCAAGGGGCAAATAGAACATGTATGTTAAACAAATGTACTCTTTTAAAGAGGTGCAGATGCAGTCTATGGGATACGAAACCATGCAATATCAGCAGACAAAAATGCATAGATGATGTTAGAAGATGTTTAGAGGCGACCTTCGATGCTTGTTTTTGACTTATATCTCAGCAAATACGTCACAGTATTCATACCAAGTTTCTCCCCGTTTCGTTTCGTACTCCATGACCACAGCAGTAGTACATACAATGACATTTCAGCTAAATGTAGACCGATTTTACAAGTTAATTTAACGGAACTAGTAACTACAACAAGCAGGCCAGAAAAACTAGCCTACAAACACCGCGAGCTTTTACCATCACAAGCATTCAACACATTCCTTTCTGTGGCCACCAAGAGCAGGAACATCTGGAACCAATGTTTCTCTCTACTGCCCTCATTTACGCTTTAGGACCACACAAATGTAATTACACTCATGAGGAGAACTCTAGTGAGATCATCATAACTGCTGGCAAAAGCTTTACGAAAACAAGCAATATTTTCATGACGGACTCAATTCTCAGCCTCTTGAATGGCAACATCTCGGTAAGTAAGGTTCTAATTACATCTATTTGTGTTTACCTTGCAAATTTCTGTGGCGACATAATAGCTGAGGCGATTGAACCATTGGACGTAGCATTCCAAATTCCGGGTCTTTTTCATATCCTTGTAATTTGTTTCCACTTGTACATTATCTTTGGCGAAAGCCTATCATCCATAAACGGAATCATTGCTTATTATTGGGCTCCTCATCAATGGGGAAATTAGATACGGTGAAGAACAAACCTGAACGAACTCCTCAGGACCGATGAACGAGAGACGTTCCAACTCGATGTGCGTCAGCTGCTGGGCCAGCATTGCTGGATTGGGGCACACCGACAAGACTGACGGCTGTAATGTAGAAAAAATTACACTGTCATACATCCACAATGTTATGAAAAGGGTCCAAAACTTTGGATGACAAGCTAGATTGGGAAATTCAATAGTGTGGAACAGGGAGCAATGGTCATGATCATTCCTGACATGTCATACATTTGAATTGAGCTCGGTAACAACAACAGTTGTGCTCATACTACTCCATTGAGCATGGAGAACTGTCTGTAGTTTCATCTCGTGAATTATTTCACCATCCTCACACGGTCAGGCAATATAGTAACGACAAGGACACGGGTGGTGGTAGTAGTAGTATTCCACGAGTAGGAAACAATTGCAAATGCTCCACCAAGTATATAAGCCAAGGTTTTATGTTACCTCATACTTCCGTGCCTTAACTGATTTCTCTTGGGACAGGAGTAGTATCAGATGGATCTATTTTCTCCGCATCCGACTTGTGTATTGAATGAATTAGCTGTCAGCATAATTTAATATCATTCATTCGATACCATCAAGAACAACGGGCATCATACTACCTCCACTTTATAGACCTCAATTGCCACGAAATTTGAAGCAAGTGTATACTCGACAGCCAAAACGTCCACGAACTGTCCTTGAAGAGAAAGTAGAGAGATTGGGAGCTCTGAACGAAACTTACCGACTTGTGTGGATCCCCCAAGGCCTGCTCAGATCTTTGGCGATGAAGCATGTCTTCATACCTTTCCAGTCCAGTCAATCGAGCCAACAGTGCTGACAGCAACTGTGACACTTCCTTGCGGATCTACAAATACAAGACATTTCATAAATAAGTCAGGAAGCTCCATTACAATTTCCTTCTTGTCAACGTCATTTGATATCCAGCTTTCACAACATACTAATAACGATTCAAAATGGATAAAAAATCAATGATATTACAGTGAAGGATCCTTACCGCCGGATGAATGGCAACACATTTCTGAGTGATGGCCCCAACCATCATTCTTTCATCACGGAAATCATATGGAAATAATTCCGCCCAGTCCCCCAGGAGCCGAACTAGATTCGTGACGACTTTAATCCCACCCGTTGTTAACTGCAGTGGAAAGTAAAAAAAAACGAATGGACTTTAATACCCCCACAGCACGTCTTCTCTGGTCCTCTCTCATTCTAAATGGATATTCCCCGGTTATAATTATTGCATAAAAATGGCTTCCTTCAGATTATTTATGCACCATGCGTTCACTGACGAAAAACAACAGCATAAATATTTGATTGCATGAAAAATCTCATGAAATATCTTTATAATCTCTTGCGAATAAATGCTCCATAGAAAGAACACATATTTCTCCGAAAAACAACTAAGACTCCGTTCGTCATTATATACAAAATTCTACTTGTTCTAACATGCAACTGAATTTTTCCAGCGATGAATGGAAAGTCAGTTGCTTCGGAGGACAGAAGCCTCTGTGTGCAGTGTCATGAAAGAGTGTGAAGTGGATTAAATGAAATACTACTGAAACAACAACCACGAAAATTGGTTATACTTTATAGTAAGCCCATTGCACATGGACCCCGTTACATTACATGTCAACGGAGAAAAATTTAGCGAACTGAATAGATATATAGAAGAGATCGTCCTGGCATCTATCAAACAAACTGCCGTCATCCTCAAGCACTTAACTAAACTATGGAAAAACCAACTGGAAACATGAGAAGGGTGATGATGTGAGCGCCGGAAGAAAAAAAGTTAAAATATTTGAATTACCTGGCCCGATGAAGGATCTTGTGTGAGAAGAATGGATCTGTAGACACGACCCAGAAGCTCATACGGTGGAATGTGAAGTCGGGATGAGAGGAGGAAAGCAAAAATAAATGCTTTATCAGCGTAATACATGTCCGTCGGCACCAAATGCTGAATCAGTGCATCCAACGTTCCAGATACTAAGTTGGCGTCCGAAAATACAAGGCTCTGTAATTTCACGAGATTGATGAAAATCTTTATTGCATCCTCTCTTCAAGTTAAAAAATCATTACGAGTGTCCCACATCCCACTGTGCACGTCGATCCTTTCAAACGCAAATAACTCAACTCCTGCCAATAGTCTCCTCAATGCCATTTATTTCTAACGTTCAGTCCCAGCCATTTCACTCATTACTATACGAACTAAATACTATACGAACTCAATCCTTCCATAGAGCACACCCGTCCATCCTGTACGCAAACCAGCAATAATCTCTCATCTCCTGCTCATAAGAGCATTGAGAATCACCTATTTTGACTCTATTCAAAGAAAATTCTCCTTTTCATCCGATCATATGGAGTGGAAAATCATATTTATTATTTAAAACTTTATGCCGATTCATACCGAGCAGTTACCCTTCTGCATTGTAACTAATGAATTGTCTGAAAGTTTACAACCCCGTGTGTGATTCACTATTCCTTTCAAGTTGGATTCACACAACAAGAAATAATAGCTGAAAATAATTTGTTGAGCAACACTTACAAGGAAATGAAGAGAGAGAGAGAGAGATCTGAGGGAGACAAATGGGGAAAGTTTTCAATGCCATGAACTCCTCCTTCGTTCCTACTGTACATACATTGATGTGATATTAACGAGAGTTAGGAGTGCAAAAGCCGAGATATATCGTAACGGAGACTCCGACAGAATGAAATCTTCATTTTCTTTGGTGCAAGGAATGCTTTCATTGGGAATAATAGCTCTTCCTGTCCCCATTTTTCCAACTTATTCTACAGTAATTTTGACATTTTACCGTGAATACAAGCAGCAGGAGGGAATGTGATATCATTTTTATCCGTAAAGCGTTTACATCTATACTTGTTTCCCTCCAAAGCTTCCTCGAGGGCACTGAGTGTACACGTCTCTTCCAAACATGCAATATATTTCCTTTGCTGCTTATCCCTCAGCATGATCATCGTAACCTTTTCTCTTTTTTTTTCTTTCTCTCTCTCTCTCGCTCTAAATATCTTTCAATCTTAATAAATACCTGCACGCGTAGGTATCCAATCTCTATACATTACCATTTGTTTCCTCTCCTTGCAGCCAAAAGTCTATTCAACTGACAGCCATTATTATTGTACTGAAGAACCATCTTTGTACTGTCCTAATCTGCGTTCTTATGCAATGCCGTGCCATAATTATTCCACCGGACCGATTGCATCCAAGACACATATTTCGAAGCATTACGGTATCAATTTCTCAGTATAGTTCCACCTTGAAGCTTCACTATCTATCGGAGGAAGTAGCATCCTACAAAAGAATATAATATGTAACTCTTTTGTGGGCTTTGTAACCTATGTGGGATTTTGTAGTCACATGGGACCTGTCATGTTGACATGGCCTTTGAAAGAAAATACGGCGCGAGAAATATAAGCTGGAAAAATTCCAAGATCTATAGAAGAAATTTCATACTTGTTCCCACTTGTTGATCGGCTTGGGCAGAGGTTCCTGATCCGCACACGAGCTTTCCGAAGAATGCGACTGAGTATCCGAAGGTGAAGAGATTGCTCCGTCTCCTATTGGCCCCGATGAACTGGAGGCAGATGAGGTGCTGAACGCACTCTTTGCTTTCGTCATCGGTGGTATTATTGTCGATCCATGTGGTCCCATATGCCCTTGCACTAAATTCTACAAAGAAACAATAATAATCAAGGCATTAGCCATGAAAAATTTTCACAATTATCCAACCGCAGAGAGTAGAATTATCGGAGAAACTTTCATACTTTGCCAGTCAATTTCATGTGCAACAAAAATAAAACTTTCCCACTGTAATAGTACACTGCCATGCAGGTTGATGTTCACAAAGTTGGTTCTAGTTATGCCAGTTCATCACTTTTGTTCAATGGGGAATATGGCAGCCATGTAAAAATTACTTTCTCAGTGGAAATAACAACGGAATGCTGGCAAGAGGAAAACATTGACATTCTATATGCGCAGTTTAGCTCCACCTGCATAATAACAGTCAAGATCAGTGAAAGTGAAAGCTGATACGGAACTCTAATAACACTACAACTCCATCAGCTAAAATCAGTACCCTCCCTAATAAAATGTCACTTTCTATCCGTCTTAGAGGGGAGGGCTAACCATGTCTGAACACTACACAACTGTAAAGTTTCTCTTAACAAGTTGACACAGTACTAGAGCCCGACTCATTGTCGCTCAAGCATTTTACTCGTTCAACTATATGGAAAATGCATGTTGGGCTTTCTCGCATCCAACGCCCGCGTCGTCGCAATTTAATTTCCAAACTTCTTCAGTTCTACTTGACCAATTTCCCACTATCTCAATTCCCTCTGATCTCTTAAGTATAACTACGTACGTACCTCGACTTAATGTGAGTAATGAGTCGGAACTATCACTGTGTATAACTTATACTGCGTGCAATCTATGGCTGAGGTAGTCTCAAGGTCTTTTTACTACTGTACTTAGCTACAATAACCTCAATTTTACTGCGCTGCACTGGCGATATACGACCGAAAAAGTTTCTTCCAGCGGACTTACTCACATCAAACAGGTCCAACTTAAAGTCGTAACCTACGACCCGAGTCCATAATTTCATGCAATTCAACCAAGACCAGATTGTTCATTAAAGAAAGCTAGCTCCCCGTGACCTACCAGTCCAAGAACATAAAAGAATGATGACGTAGCCGTAAGTCAGTAGTAAAATCTCGCCAAGCTCATATATCGATGCTGTTTTTAATAATGCTCAGACCGCCGTCAGTGATCGTAAAAGCCGAGGTTATGATACAAGCGAGGAGTGAAATTTTACAGATTTCCCTATAAACATGACATCGACGCGGGAGGGCTCATAGAGAACACATATGCTAAGGTAACGTTGTAGAGGCTTGAATAATCGACCGTAAAAACTGTGGGACTACTTAGTTGAATTAAATTCTGCAGCAGCACTACAAAAATTTTCTGAGCACATGGATCAGTCCACAAAGTTGTAACCTACAGCAAGAGCTTTCCTCCCTATACTTTCATGCTGCTAAAAGTTCACCAAGTTTTTTTTTTCATTTCCTCCTCCAATCTCATAATGAGTTCTATAGGAGAACATTGTATGCCTGCAAAGGAGACCTTTAACTGTAATTAATTAGCATGCAGAAAAAATGGAAGAGATTTGCAAGTCTAACAATCTTGTTGCCCCGAGCTATGGAATAGTAATAACAACATTGAATGAATCTGGATGAGTGGGAAAAGAAGCTTGAAGATGCAATTTTCCTCGAATCAATCCGACCGGCAATTCAGTTTCAACAGATTATGTTCGTAAGTAGCAATTACCAACTTCTCCGTATAGCAATGCAGACAGGAAGGAGAGGAAATTATTTAACACGTCCTTCGCAGTCTCGCACTGAACGCCGTACATGCCCTCGACATTATAGCTCTCGTCCAACTATTAGTTTCGAGCAGTTAATTGCTAATGGCTCATCTGTTCTGCGTAATATCAGACTTCCTACGGAGCCATCCGGCTGGCCATGCCTCTCTCTCTCACTCCTTTGCACGTTCAGACACTGAACTGATACGAGACCACTTCATTCAACTGACTACGACGACGTGGATTCTAATGGCGTCTTCCCTACTGCATTCCAAACTCCCGTATGAGCAATACAACAACACATGACTGCTTTTTCCCCAAAGATTACTGCAAATGCTTCAGTGCGTTCTAAGTGCATCATTTCGCTGGACCTGTTTTGACTGCTGGGCATGGGGGATGCTTTGGCACCGCCGCTGTAGACATTCGAAGGGAAAATTGAACTTGAAAGAGCTGCCACAATGTTTCATAAGTGACACCGTGTTAATACCATTACACTCGTCATTAAGATCTCGCAAAGATCCAATGGCACTAACAACCCGTTTCTTCTTACTTGATTTTCCTTACATTTCCTCTAGAAAACTTACACAGGTCACCGTTTCAACGAAAACCGTGATGATCCATTGAAGAAGATAATAAGAGGAATCATTTATGAATTTCGCACAACATTACGTAATCACTGCTGAGCTGAGGGTACTGGAATGACTATGATCACAGCACATAACTGTAGACAGACAGACAACAACAATAGTCGCTCCTTTTATGCAATTATTTATCAAGTTACGGAAGTTACTGTGTTTTTTGTTGTAGATTAGCCATTATCAAAGAAGCTTTATCTCAACTCCTTACATAGAAGACGAGCAACTGAAAGTAGTGCCGATAGCTAATAGATTTAAATGCATTTTTTAGCATGTCACGAGGCCTAATTTGAGGAAGCAGCAGGGCATCTAAAGGTATAGGGAATCTCACAAATCCCGATAAGCAATGAAGGCATCAATGTTCTGCTACAGTAAGCAAGCAAAAAATTTTGGCCTGGAATCAAAGCAACTTGACATTGATGGGGTGCAAGATTACTATACGGATCAGGAGGTAAATAAAAGTCGCTATGTCCCCCTGTCTCTGAGCAAGTGGTGTGTGTGTGTATAGGATGAGCGCGGAAGGGCTCTGACAGGTGGTAGTAAAATACATTCAGTCCAGCCGACCATGGCCAAATGTGAGAAAGGAATACGCCTATAAATGATAGCAAACAATAACCGGAGTAAAATGATGGCCGCTAGAGTTCCGCCGGAACATTTTTCAATTCACGATTCATTTTCTTGCCCACGAAACTACTGGACTCGTGTAATCATGACATGCATACATGTGGTTGTAAAAATGCATGATTGTGCACGACGCTTGAGTGTGATTCGAATTTCAAAGAAGCGTCTCTTCGCATCCCCATGGGCTCTTGCAATTCTCTTTAGCGCCTCATTACCGACGGCAATAAAGGACGAGTGAGGTTATGACAAGCGTCCACGTCCACATACGACGGCAGCATTACTGCATACCACATCGGCTCCAGCCGGCTGCCGTTTGTATTCCATATACGCAGTCATCACCATTGCTTTTGCGATATGCTGATGCGAACAACACATTACAGACACCACACCTCCTCCGCCTCCTCCCTCTTCCTCGTGCTGACGCAGTAAAGAAGGTGTAGATTTAATGATTTGTTCTTGGTGCTATTGATTCTTTGGAGAAGCAATTACTATAAGGTAGAAGAAAAGGCTGTAAATTCAAATTTACAGTGACAAATTGATTGACTATTTTACGTTTATATTTCACAATAAAGTAGAAGCAAGATTGCTAATAATACTTGACATCACAACCAGTATGACAACTATAGAATTTTCACCACTCCCACATTATTATTGCACGTCAAAGCTACAACACTAAAGCAGTCAACTTGAGTATATTACATTAATTGGGAGGAAGGAGTGAAGAAGAACAAGATTCAAAGAAGAAAAGTTGACGGAATCATCCTCCCCATAAAGCTGAGTAAAAGTTGAGTTTGGAATTGCTGAAATAGAGCATGTCTAAATTACAGTTGTAACTTACAAGTTTACTGTACACTCAACAAGCCATCACAAACGTGAACAACACAAGCTGCTTTAATAACAACATTATTACATACTTTTCTATCTGCTACATGATCATTTTTGGCTATATGATCAATAGGATATGTGATAGAAAATAATACTATTACTGTTTCATTACATTATTTTATACACTGGATAAGCCATTGCATTCCCGTAGACAGGACGTTGTACCACCATAAGACCAGAGAAGACGCTATCGACAATTTAACTACTACAATGACAATAATATTATGTATTCGCAAGGCTATTATATCATGCTTGACGAAAAGAAAATAATACTGGGCTGGTGACAATCTCATTGGACATGTAATTAAGTTAAGTAATCTGGAAATGCATATGAGCGTATTTACATTGTATGCATATGAGCGTACTTACATTATATGCATATGGTATACACAACATGAAGTTGCTGAGAATCCCTTGTTTACGACAACAACCCTATAGATCATATATTGGCAGTTGCCCATCGTCAGGACCAACTGAAAATGCGTCTAAATAAATGATTATCCTATAGAGTTACAATCAATCCCACGCCGCAACACGCACGTGACGACGGTAATTAATTACTAATGGCATTGAAAAGACTCATGGGAGAAGGGCAGTGGAATCCCATTAATCTCAACGTTGACACGACCCGAGGCTGGGTCAAATAAATCACAGAAATATTGCAAGAGGGTAGTCTTTGTACGAAAGTGTTTGTGAATCCAGGATTTTCTACTATGAGCATCCAGCTGCTGGACCTTGTTAGGATCGCGGGAATGAGGAATACTGCTGTTACTTTGGCTGTTGTTACTGGAGCAGCAGGGATTGGAGATATTAGTGAAAAGCTTAAATTTACACAAGTTTTGACAAATGAAGGGAATACTCACTCGATGAATACAGGACGGGCTGTTGGATCCTTTGGCTTTCTGACTAAACTCATCATCATCAGTATGATTGGCCTGACTAGAGGAACCAGGACTGTTGTCATAATTCCCGGAGGAGGCTCCTGCTCCTCCAGCAGCGTCATGAAAGGAGCTTAAATTTAGCTTCTCAATAGATTTTCCTAGCATGTGCAAATTCTCAGTATCTATCGCTCCCTCTTCCTCTTTCCTCCAAACTTCTTTGCTCGCACTTTTGAATTCATTATCTTCTTCCATTTCCTTCACACGCTCATCCACCAGCACACCATGCTTGTCTCGCAGCGTCAGTAGTTCCGTTGTCCTTGTCGTTGACTTGACATTCATCGTTGTTTCCAACTCCACAGGATTCTTCAGTATTCCGGCACGCATCAGAATTTCATTGAGTAGCTCGCAGGGGGGAACTTGTCCCGTGAGCAGGGCCTTTTTGATCCTAGCTCCCTCCTCCCCATTTAAAGGCACTGGGAATCCATTCACAAGTAGAACTTCCTGTGTCTGGAACGTCGTACTCTTCTCACAATCTATTACCCTTGACCCCTTTCCAACCAGAGACTCCACCTTTTCCTGGATTTCCAGGTCATCAATTGGTTCCATTTGTTCCATCATCTTCGAGCAAATATTCTCAACCTTCCACAGCCTTCCCACTGATTCACACCGAATTTCAGTACAAGTCTTCCCTTAGTTGTAGCAGCAGCAGCAGCAGCAGGAGTATAAAAAAAATCACAGCCTTCCGTCTGGATCTGTAAATCAAGCAGTCAGTTGAAAACAAGTTGGCACATCATACAATAAATGTCTCTCTCCCCCATTCTCTACTTTTTTTAACTCGCCTCATTCTCTCCACTTGACTGCCTATACTTTTCAAGATTTAAATTCACATTGAACACACCACTTGCTCATCCGTTTAGATATACTACAAAAAAAACACTGCAGGTTGACAATGTATGTTGATGTGAGTGCACTGCTATAGTGTAGAGCTCAGGTTATCTACACAGTTCCAACCGACAATAACCCGATGCCACAGGACAAGTGAAAACATGAGCCTGGTGGGTTCTTTTCACTTCCTTTAATAGCTTATAGTAGAAGGCGAATTCACGGGTTGATGCATCAAGCTCTGACTAACACTGTCAGCCTGCTCAGATCTCACACAAGTTGACAGTGAGTTCTCTCTGGCTCTCCCTCCTTTTAACTGGATGCTGTGTCCTATAAGGGGAAAGGCGAGAAGAGTAAATGTAAAGGAAATAAATGGTTGACGAAAGGGCATATACGTTGTTCCAAAAGCAGCAGGCCAGGATAGCTATCTTATTTTCTGACAGCACTACTTGCTATTTCCCCCTCAACAACAAAACGTTCTTGCACTAGATTTTACAGCTTCTCCCGGCTTAAGCTGGAGAGCTTTTACAACTTCTCACTGTTTATGATAGCTGGGGAAAACTGACAGTCCCTTCAGTCAGTTGAGAGGAAGGAGTGAGAGGAAATAGCACTACACAGTCAGTGCTGCAGGACTTTAAGTCTGTATATTTTTCTCCCATATGTATTCATGAAGAAGAAGAGACAGACATGTGAAGATGAAACCTGATGTAAGCAAGCGACATGAAGCTAGCAGCAACCTCCCTGAAGGAAAATAACTCGAGTGGATATTAATGTCTTCTTCCACTGTATTGGCAAAATTATTTAAACAAACCTCTCCGACATCCCTTGATATCTGCTTCCGCTCACAACCCAATACACACTATACACTCTGTACTATACAAACTAATGCGATCAGCAAAATTCTTGTTTACCTTCCACACGGAATCCCAGAGGAATATGACAGATTTTAGGAGGAGTTGCTCTTACAGTAGTGTATTGGAATACGATGGTGAAATATTTGGATAAGCACTCACACAGAGATCATTACACGTCCTAGGCTGAGACAACACAAGGCATGTGATATACAAATCTTCCTAGTTTTCCCCTGCCGCTCTCTCACTCACACAGACATCCCAGCGTTCATGTCTTTCTCAGTCCAGTGGCACCCACAAATGCTTCCTCCGTCTACATATAGGATCCATGGAAATTTTGCGGGGAAAGCTGTAGACAGGAGCAATTTCTGCGATTGCGTTCACTCTCTTATAATACACCATAGATCTGGCCTCTGCTCAGTTGGGGAAAGAATAAAAACCTAAACTGCTGTCTACACAAATTCGGATCTAGTATATCTCCCGCTCCGGCAAAGAAATCCCATTAAGCAGAACAAAATGAACCGCTGCTTCTTCTATATATTGCTGCTCTAAAAGCCCACCCAAGTCCCCACACAGCTGCTTTCCCATCAACATCAAAAAAGAACCCTCGCTCCGACTCTCTCACATCCCTATCATCTCATCATATCTCTTCCAGCTCGATCGCTTCTCTTCTTCCCTCCATATACCGCTCAATTTCATTTCCTTCTTTCTTTCTCTCCGAATCCGGAGACCGAAACAATCCACTATTATTACACACACGCACCCCCGTCTACCACTTCTGCCCCTCTTTACAGAGGCCCACTATAGTGGGCACAACTACAAGGCCTTGTAGAGGAGCTTTGTAGGGAGGCTATTCATTGACCAAGCATAAAAACTGTGTAGCTAAATTAGAAATGGTTGGTGCTAGTCTCGTTAACATGAATGAAGAAATGAGCTCATCGTATAAGAAGCAAGGGAAAATGCCATTAAATTAATCCCTTTCTCGTTCCACATAAACTGGCTAATGCCCACACGCAGGCTTTGTGTGTGCAATAAAGTGAGCATTTTCGTATGTATAGAAGGAGGAAAACAGGGCTCGTTATTATTACTCTGTGGGCTGTAAATGAGACTATACCTGTCAAGATTTTACATGGAGGATGAAGGTCAACTTTATTTCCTCTCGCTTGGAACCAGTTTCATAAATTCTCCCCGAAGAAATAATGTCACATTTTTTTTAACAAAAGGACAGTAAATGTTAGTTAGTTAGAGGAGCCATTGGAGATAAGAACGGTTCATGTCATCATGGATGTAAGAGTGGTGGTATAGAAATTACTCAAATGGTGATCAAGAGGGCTATATAGAGTGTCGGCGTAAATATCACACAACTCCGTGTGGAAATGGTTGTAAGAGAGGATCCATGTCAAGGTCAACTACCAACTTAATCCTGTTAGTTTTATTTTTGCACACCCATATCTTCACAAATTAGACTTGAATGTCTAGATCAATCGTTGCTATATCCTCAACATTTAACATTTCTTTGCAGAGGCTCTTCTAAAGCTCTCGGAAATCAGCTGTGAATAGTCACAACAACTAATATACCATGCCCGACCTCAAAAAACGTCAAGTTTGCAACAATTATTATACACCACCGTAAAAATGATTACCTCAAAATTGGTCCATTTTTATATTTCTCTCAATCCTCATCATTATCATCTTGATCCCTGAATTTTAAGCCGTGTACTTGAGCATCCGGCGGAAGGAACACATGTTGTACACACATCCATATACAACATCAATAATTGGTCGCATTTAAAAGTAACAGTCGATTTTGACACATTATTTACAACAAGCGGCACATCCAGCCCACACTTTGTTCATTGTCATTGTATATAGCGCTCATTTATTTGAGCACTATATCAGCTGAAAATTTAATGACAGCTTACTTTGGAATGAATAAACGAACACATAGAGAAGCAGCATCAGATTAATTATTACACATGAGTGGCAATAATAATCCGTTCCCACAGAAGAAAAGGCACTTGTGCATTTTGTGGAGTATGTTGATGATGATGATGATGATGATGAAGGGAATCAATGAGTGTAGTCGGGTTCCCAGTGTGAGAATTATGCACAAGAGTATTAGGAATAATATTACAATAACAACACACAAGGAGAGTTAACTTTGGAAGTGCAGTTTACTATTAATTAAAAACAGTAAAACATTATGATGGGTGAGTCATCAGTGTGGTCGCATGTGTAATCTCTCAACTTTTTTCACACAAGTTATGGAAGGGAATTAAAGCAATGGAAAAGAATTTGTAGACTTGGACACAATGCAGGAGCCTTTATACTTACACTTGTCAACTATTAATTTGCATGTCACACTATCTAAAAGCCAATATTAAAAAAAAAATACTGGAATATTTATGAAACTGGCTTTTGCTTGCAATCAGCGCACTCACTGATTACAAACTGACGGGTGCGAGGGGTGCAAAAGTTTAGTGTACAGTATACAAGGTGCAGTCTCTGCACTGAAAACAGAGCATCTTTCATTCAGGTTCACAGTGCCTTTTAGAGTCATCTGTGGTTCCTGTTGGCATCATGAGCTCCCCACTCTATCTCATAGATCACGCTTGGGCTATGAGCCTACAACTGTAAACTTGATTCATTCGATAGGCCATTGGAATGTTAATAGACGGCAAGGCCGCCCAAGGTCACCACATAATTCTTGGACATCACCGCTGTGCCGTCATCTGCAGCACACTGCACGATTCCACTCTCAAGCCTCAGCGTACACATTACTATAAGAGTCATTAGGAACTGAGCCCTAAGGCTATAGGTCAGTATTAATTAGTTGGTGAGCATTAAAAATCATTTTAACCCGATGCCTTTAACAGGAAGAAGCGAAAGTTGAGTGGCCTACTGCAGTTGCTGCTGGTACTACTAACACATAGTACTACATGATTGCAGACATAAGGAAGGATCCGAAGAGGCAATTTGGACATTTCCTTCATTAATAATTTCACTCTACTCCATATCTATCATTGGGTGGATGGAAAGGGAAAAATCCCTAGTTTATCTCAACACAACCTCTCACAAGACTTTCCAACATGTCTCTTTGTGGGCAAAGCCGCAGAAGGAAATGGACCTAGACGATTATGATGCATACATTATTAATCCTTTCAAATCCCTTTCATTCCTCAAAAATCCCAAGTATGATTCCTGCTTGTGTGGATATACCTACTACAGGATGGTAAATGGGTTTGTCTGAGTAAATTGTCTCACAACGGCTGTTGGTAATCATCATTATTGTGAGAAATGCAGAGGTACTGATTCATGAAAATGGCCCGTCGTCGTCCGTGTCCCGTTGGTGCTATTACTACCACACGTCTCTCAAAGTAAATGTGAGCGTTGGTCAGTAACGCTGTAGGTTTTTTCTGCCACACCACTGTAGCCTGAGTGATTTGGCTTTTTTCATGCATAGGAAAGCGAGGTAGTGGTGATGCGCGTGGCAAATTAGCATTAGCATTCCCAAACTTCTCCCTATGAATATCAAGAGGCAGTCAATTAGGCAGAGGAATCATCTTAGAGTAACATGGTGATGACACAATAACAATTTGTTTGCATTTTTCTATTTGCGTATAAAGGTTGCAAAGGGGCAGATGGTGTTAATGTCGCCGAGATTATGAGACTCTAATAATTGTAAAATGGAGCTTATTATCACCAATTTCTCTTTTCTCTTGGGTTTACGGTGCACAAGTTTGCATAACTAGGGAGTTTGTGAGCTGAAAGTGTACAGTGCAAGATGAAAGTTTATGAGGGGAAACGTGTTGTTTCCACCGTAGGGGTGATCATGAAGTAAGTGATACTCCAGAACGCTATAGTTGTTTTCAATGGTAATGATGATGATGCTGACGTGCTGAAAATTGCCGTGGAAATCATGCCGATAAGTATTCGGTTTTTCTTGAACACATACATAGTTTTATTTGCTGATGGCTATGAAGAAATAAAGAGGACTAAAATACACACAAGTTTATATGATTGCTTGTAATTTTTTATTGCAATTTTCCTTTCAGGAGCAACCACTCATGAAAGGATTAAATTTGAAATTGATCGAAGGACAGCAATAATAATACTAAACAAAGTTACATACTCCAGCAATGTCTTTTAAGGACAGAACCGTGAAATACCATTGCATAGAAAGACATTATCACTCTCCCATTAGACCCTATTTACGATGAACTTAGATTCAACAGGTTTTTATCATCCAGGTAATCTACTACACTCAATCATTAGTTAGCATTTAGCATTAAATATATTATATACGTTCAAACTGTATGAGGTGTGATTAACCTTTAGGTTTTTTTTTGTCCGCATCCACATTGTACACGCATGCATATCAAATTTGTATTGTGTTAGTTAGTTTACGTGTGTAGTTTTTTGAAGGATTTACATCAAGATGATGATACAAGGCTTACTTATTATAAAGCAGAAGTTTATAACGACAAATAAATTATATAGCATACAAAAATAAATAGTCATATTCACATCGTTGAACACAATAACTTAACTAACTCTCTCTATACTATAACATTATGTAAGCATCTTCTTGATGATAATGATGATTTCCAATACGCATGTAGCCTTGCTTATAGGTAGTAATAATAATTTTCCTGCTTAGTCTACCTTCCACACAGTTCATGCAGTCGCTGAAGAGGTATCCTATATACCTTATACATACACTTACATATATTTAACATTTTGTCTCTTGTTTGGAATCAAGCTCTCTCAAGCAGTTTACATAAATGTTGTTCTTGTGGTGGTACTCGTTGTTGTTGTTGTTGTTGTTGTGGGCTTCGCCTATGTACAAATTGTTATTACTTACGTATATATCATTATACAAACTTATATTAATCCATCCTCCGAAAGGAGGAAGGCAACAGACTCTTTTCCGAAGTGATTCTTCCCACGACTCTGCACGTAATGGCCGTTAAATATAATTACATTTTTCTCTTTTAACCAGGGGAAGAATAGTAAAGTGAAGTTAAACAAAAGATGGACTCATGTGGCCCTGTACATGTCTCATACAGGCACATAGTCACTATGTATAAGCATATTACTAGCACGACAGAGCCAAGCAAGAGAGGAAAAAACCATTTGACACATATCATATAAAGCAATCGCAACAAGAACAACAATAATAAAGAAAGGTTATGGCATCAAGATGAAACTCTTGTACACAAGAGACATGTGCTTAATAATAGCGCATGTCTGTTCCCAACATTGAAACAAAAGTAGTTAACATGTCAAGTCAAAACGGTCTCTTTTTTTTGTAAAGTGGAAGGTGAGGGAAGAAAATGGCACTGGTAATAATAAGAAACAAAAGGAGAAGATGAGAGTCAAAAAATATGGAGGAAAGAGTCAGGGGCCATATTGAAGAGGAAATCAAGTACGTACATTCGATCCTATAGAGTTATATAATTGCACCTTTGTTTTGTTGGCCATATACATACGCGAATGTGTACGTATGTATATTATACATGCACTTAATAGTAATATTTGTAATAATAAACTCTTTGACCTGCCTGAATGCATGTATAAAATATTATAATTAAGGGTTTCAATTCAAAAACAAATCAATATTAAGGTAACCCCTCTGAGGGTCATTGCAGAATAACCATGGGTTATCCGCGGCTGGAACCTTGAATACATTGTACGTGGTCATGGCCAAATTGCTATTTTGACACATGAGATCTCCCAGCGTGACGCGACGAAGAGCATCCAGTTGTTGTGGGCTGAAAGAGCCGGATTGTCCTCCATGTGTGAAGAAGTGTCTATCTCCGTGCTTCAGGCGGGCGAATTGACGAGCTTTGACACAGTTGAAAGTTGGACCTGAGATTCCACCTACCACCGGGTACTCCACAAGGCCACCGGTGAACAGATCAATGTCGCTAGGGTCAGGGTAGAGTTGACGAAGTTTCATCCAAGCTTCTGGTCTCACTTCCGGTGGAACTTGATCCCAAGTGGTCAGAGGAGCGAAGCCACAAATTTGTCTGAATACACTGTACCCTTGAATACCATGCTCCCGACCACGTTGCAAGTTTCTGGCAATCAAGTCACCTCCAAAGTCATCCTCTTTCTTCTTCAGCACGAAGTTACCCAGGTCCTCGGTGACGAATGGGTCGTAAGTCTGAGAGTTTTGTGCCATGAGTCCACCCAAAATGTACTCGTATCCAGCACCATTGTTCTGAAGGATCTGAGCTGGGTCAAAGAAGTTGTCTCTCACGCGGTAGAAACCCACGTCTTGAAGACCGATCATGAGACGAACCAATCCGTTGATGAGGGTGTGACCGAAACGGTAAGCAGCGGTGGCGAAGGAATTGTAGATAGTAGGGTCTTGGTTAGCATCATAGGTGGAGAAGGCATTCTTGACAAGGGTCAGTCCGAATCTATCCATCACTTGATCCCCAAGAATGATGGGGAGGTACTGACCATAGATGATGTTTTGCCATTCAGCAATGAGCAATCTACGAGCTTCTTGGAACACTTGCTCATCACTCCAGAGAGGACGGCGAGCTTGAATGGCATCTGCGAGACGATTGTGCTCACGGAACAACATTGTGTGCATCACAGTAAGTGCTGGCATCTCATTCACACGCTCATCTCCACCCATAAAATAGCCCATAAATTCAATACCCTCTCCAGTCAGTGCTCTCACTTGATCAACCTCAGGCATCATTTTTGGGAAGGAATGATGAGCTCGGAGTCTGCCACCGGAGAACTCCCTCAGTTGACGAGCCCGAGTATCTTCTGAACCGTACACTTGAGAAGCATCCACAAATGCCGTTAGAATATTCATTTGTTCTCGGACACCGGTAATGGAGGGGAAACAGTATGGGGTGGAGCGAGTAAAGTCCATGCAAGTTTGCGGACGATTGACTTTGGAGTAAAATGGGTCATTGGGGAATATCTGGATTGGCCAGCAGTCCACATCCTTTATCCCAGAACAACAGCGGAGATCTGCTTCCGGTGTCAATGTCAAGTCATGATCCAAGAATTGTCCAATTTGTGGTACCATGTTGGTAATTTTCAAGTCAACAGACAAATAGTCGTGATGAATAGAGGCGCTGACAACACGAGAGTTGGGCAAAGTTGAGTCGGCCCAGCCACCTCGGGGCGCGTTGTAGCCGTCATTGTAGACTGCAGGGACGAGACGACTGAATGGAGTAAAAGAGGCTCCCCACAATGGGTGCTGAACATTGTTACAGGTTCCATCGATTGTGCGATATTTGGACAAGCCATCACACTCTGTCACACGACGATGACAAAATTCCGGAAGACGAGCGGAAAGGAGCTTCACAGCCGTTCGCTTTGGCATGCTATAGCGACGAGTAAGGATCTCAAATGCTCGCAAGTTGATGTTACTCGCTTTACCAATCTTATCCGTTAGCTGAGTGAATTTGCAGTAAGTATGGGTGTTGTTAGCAGTGACCGTCTGGATTTCATTGTGCCCAGGATGAGCACCAGGATGCTGGTGGCCACGGATGGGATGAATTTCCACAGTCCTGGCAGCCTCTTCTACAGCACTACTTACTAATTGTGTGACTTGCGGATCCTCAAAAAACTCCACTTGAGCCGCAGGTTGAATCAATGTGAGTGGTTGAAACTGAATTTGAGCCGAAGCACTACAAACAAGTCCCACCAGGATTATTTCCACGAGCCGGAAGCGTCCGCTAGACATTTTGCCAAATTTCCTTCTCTTTAATTCTTTCACACAGCACAAATTACGACGGAAATATTATGATGATACAACAACAAAAAGAAACCAAAGCGCTGTAAACTTATACGGTAGCCACACTCGTTTTGATAGCCCGAGCAAGAACAACAAACTCACAGCAACAAGAACAATAGAAGTGTAATAAACGTTTATGATGATTCTCCACACGTAAATGTAATGTGTTAAGCTCTCTCTCTCACTCGCTTTTGCTCTTTGCAAGAGAGGAAATGAAGTCTCACAGACTTCCCCTCAGAAATTACAGACACTCAACAAGAGACAACAAGTTGCTAAACTGGTGGACTTTCGCTAAATAAGCGGCTTTGTATGTCTTCAGCTTGTATTTATATACTGACTATTGTTCCATAACCATGTGTGTGTGTGTGAGAGAGAGAGAGAGACGATGCTGCAGAAATCATTACATTAATTCTGTATCCTTCCTTTCCTGCATGCACTTACGAGGATGAAGACTACCACCACGTAACCAAATGTAATAGGAGTCACCACATGGACAAACACACACACACACACACACACGCATACCATCATCATGTACACATGGTGCATAAAGGTAACGCAAGAAACCATAGTATATTCAAATCACACCTTCCTTTCCTCAGTACTTCTTTACTACCTCAATGTTGCTTCTCCCAACAAACATGTATCACAGTATAGGCCTCCACATTACCCAGATTACTCTTCCTCTATATCACCATCTCGCCCCTGGGTGAGAATCGAGAGTGAAATCTGTCTTCGTATTATTCAGACTTGAAAAATCGTAATAACTACATGTGTTTACCGTTAACACACCCTTTAAATTCATGCCTTTACACACACGCAAAAACACAAGGAGGACATAAGCGTGAGATGAACACGATGCACGAAGAATCCACACACACCATGATCGGTAATATTCTGAGATCTTTTTCCTTCATCAGATGAAAATGCTACATTTTGGTGATAATTGTCACTGCTCGCAGTCATTTCCTCGCGTAAACCTGCTAACCGCCTTACATAGTTTCAGCTGTATGCCAAAAGTAAAATGGCATCTCTGGAGGACAGGTTCTACCGGTTTTTACTGCAAGTTCCCTTTGAAACTTTGATATGCGGGGCAGTAGTGAAACCATGAAGTGGCATACGGTAGCAGGTGTGTGTCGTTATGCACGCGTGTGATTACGAATGTTGCAAGGAGCAGCTATTGTGAACTGATGTCATATTGCTTGATTGATTTGTGTGCGAGAGAGATGGAAAGTGGTTGTCATGGATAATTGGTCGAAGGAAGAAAAACAGATACTTGGTCTAAGCTTCAGGTATGCATCCGGCTGACGAACTAGCCCTCATTACTGCTGACGAAATGAATTAATTCAAGTCCTTCCATAATTCACAATAAAAACGTCTTGTTAAAAATTATGTATCCCATTGAACTGCTGAAATTTATCAATATTTAGCCGACTATTTTAGGAGTAGGAAAGTGTAGATGGAAGAAAGAGTGGGCAGAGATTTTTTTATTATTACTCATGACGACGATGACGTGCAGATGGAGTGAAAAGAACAGTGTACATGTTATTAGTATTATTAGCCACTTTGAATATTAGCAAAGTGCTAAGATTAATATTATTATACAAGAAAAAATATATGCACAGGGTGGATGATGATGATGATGATGATGGCAATGATGTGTTTGTGTGTGTGTGCAAGTGTGGCATAGGACACTCATTGATGTGCCATAATATTTTTCAAATTGTTAGATAGAAGGTTACTGTTTACGTCGTAGGTGAATATGAATGAATGACGTGATGAAGTTTTCAAAGTTTGTGTCATGGGAAAGTCTTATTTATATAACTGTCCAGCATAGTACACTGTGGACTTGTATTCATATTCATCAAATGTTACAACTGCTTGGGCTACCGCAATATGGTAGTCCTATCAGCAACGTCTCACCCTCAATGTGGTATTTCTCTCCTTGCTCCCAGTGCCAGCAGCAGTAGCAGTCATTTACAAGAACACTGACTGATATGCAATGCAACATTACAACTTTGTAATTGACTGAGAAAATTATTATTGCCATTATTATGATTGCAAGTGTATGTTTGTCATCTTATAAATAGAGTCTCAAAGGGTCATTCAGCATCTCACGTATACACTCTATAATGGCCTCAGGTTGTAAATCAGCAGAGGCTAGGCTGCTATGTGAGCTCGGAAGGGGAACTCCATACTCAGCTTACTAATACTACAGTAGGAGCGCAATAATCATAATGACATGTCCGCGCGTGTGTATGTCAAATGTCCACGACAATGTCAGCCATAATTGTGATCAAAAGCAACGCTCCTATACAGTGGAATAGAAACACATGTTAGAGCTATGCTCATCCATCATTAGCCATGTATAATAACTTTTCCTCTTGGACGTCTTGTACAAGGGACGAGCTGTAGTGGAAAACCAAAGTAAGGTTATTTCACAACAGGCAGACACACATTGAACCAAGTATATTTGCTCTGTTTTGTTTACACGTACATGCCACTCATCATCACAACAGCCATTACCGGTAAGGACAGTGCGAATTAGCGTTTTTTCTCAACTGCGCAGGCCACGCAGTAGTGCACAGTACGTATGTATCTCACCTTAGCAATGGAGGGTTTCTTCCACCAACTTTTGTGCAGGTAGCATCACAGACAGTCTAATCATACAACGGTACATGTGTCTTTGTTTTTTTTGCACTAACCTCCCGCTGCTGGTATTACTAGTGGCATTCTGCAGTTAATTCATTGTGGTAAGACACTACTACAAATAGTCTACATACTCATGCGACATACTCAATGCTGTATAATCCTCCTTATACACAAACAAGGAGATTCATATTTCCTCCATAATTCAATGTGTGGAGCTCATATGAGTGAAACCCTCTACACTGAGTGAATGAGTGACTGACTAAGTGAGTAGTGAGTGAATGGTGGTCATCTGGCAGTGTAATGATATCTGGGTGGAGGTCATGTGCGACGTTTTCAGTTTATAACCTTTTTTGCCATGCAGATTCCCTCTCTCGTCTCTTGTTGTTTTTGTCGAGGAGATTCCATTAGGAAGGCACATTGAATCCTCATCAGCACATCTTACGTGTGGTCAATTCCTACTACACTTATAAGGGTCTGAGCTATTACGCCGTTAATTATTTAATGAAATCATTTGTCTGCGCTTTATATCCGTGATAAACCAGCAGTATCCAGCTCCACGTCGCCTTCCACCTCTGAATTCTCTTTAGGGCTCCCTGTCTGACCTTCTGTTACATAAAAGACGTCACACATTGGTTTCTCATTACTATCATTATGATCGTCATTACTGGGCGTGTGTTCTTGTAAGGCATCTTAAGAGACAGCAATAACATCCTGGTTTCTGTAGCACCACTAAAATAGCAAGGAACGCTATCATCCTGATTTTTACAAAACCAATTCAAATTATTATTTCTCTACCGGAACCGGAAACATTGTTCAGTTGTATAATGAAAAAGGCAAAGGACGATCTCAGTTTATTCTGTATACCTCCCGGTTATCATGAAAGCTCCGGAAAGAATTTATTACTGCCTCCGTCGCCGCCAACAACATTCTCGATTGCTATTCCTCTTGAGACTGAAACCATTAAATTTTTCTGGACGCAATTCAACTCGAGCCAAATACATGCCATATAAGCCGTTAATTTCCCACTCAAAAGGGAAAGATGAATGGCAATGATCACCATTAAGTAGTCAATGGTACGAAAAGCATTGAAGAAGTGATGGGGTGCCCAAGAGCGTGAGCACAGAGCTAGATTATACCCCAAGACCACAAAGCCGAGATGCAAAAGCAAGAGAAATTTACCATCGCGAGGCTTTGGAAAGCATTATGCGAGAAAAAAGGGCAAAGTGAATGCACTTCCTTTGATCTGACAGCAGCCGTAAGCCACTTTGTATGCGTATATTGACCATTATCATGCAGGGTAAGCCAGTGGGATGCACTTTTGATTGAAAATGTATGCGGCATATTGTCACGGTGCCTGCTATAGTTCTCATGGAAATTTATCACGAAAAATTCCATCGTAGTACAAGGCGTGTCGGCTTCAGGAAGGAAGGAAAACATTTAAGGGTCACTACATCCATTACGCAATACATTTGTGGAGTGCCAATTCTGGAGATTGTGCTATTAAGATTATTGGAGGCGATTGGGCACGAGTGGTGGCTTGAGGGCAGATTTTTACGCGCTTGAGTCATTGGGATTGGAATGTGGGCTGCAGGAACTGGAGGGAAGATTGTTATTGAAGGGTTATAGTACCATTATCATATTATATCCTGAGCAAGTGTATGTGCGAAGTGGTCCTCTCCTCGTGACCATGACCTCGACGCTCGCTTCCTGCCACACACTCACATACATTCACACAAGCCAATACAGAGGATATTTGGAGAATCCATCCAACTTCTCTCAATGCATACACCTGCTTACACATGCTCGCAAGATGCTATTTTCCTCAATTTATTATTAAATTTTTTTTTATCATACCGGTTACACCAGATTCCAAGTGCACGATACAATGCCACTCACTTGCTATTCACATGACTATAAGTGGCGGCAAATCAAGTGCAAAAATATACACAACCTCATCACTGTCACAGAATCAGATTCACGTGCAATAATTGCATAGGCTGTGGATAACGGCTAACATTAAGGAGCGCACATGTGTGTGCCCATCTCCCTGCATATGCTCAACTGTGCTCATGCTTAGAGCCTCATTAATGTGGCTCACAATGCCATCCATCTTGTCATTCGTCCCTTTAGATGCTAAGACGTCCAAGAAGACAGTTTTGTTACTTGTGGCCAATGCATTTCATTTCCATAGCTGAGCATGAGATCTTCCTTCGGATATCATAAGATGGAACTAGCTTTACCTGGATAATTGATGGAACTTGGGTACTGTCAAAGGATCTTGCAAGAAACAATGGTGCATTAACCGCTACCGATCTTGCAGTTAGAATCATTATGCACATTGTAAGCTCATGAGGGACTGTCGTAAAATGTTCAGCAACGCTCATTGAAAGTAAAAGTTAAGTTTGCTGCTCTTCTAACCGTTGATGATGAAGGAAAGGGAGAATGAATTGAAAACTTTGTGGAGGTGGAAGTCGCTGATTAAGATAAATAATCACTATTACGCTGTTGATTAGTTCTAATGGCGATTATGAGCTTTGGAGACATTTCATTACGATGATGATGATGATAAAAGTAATAAGATTTACGACGAATCCCAAGGCGTCGTCCAACTACTGTTGACATGCAAAACTGTGCACAGTAGTGTGCTAATCAACGAGTAGAAGGGTCCCCGTCTGTATATCATTGGTTGTTCCGACAAGGCTTTTTCATACTTTGACAATGTGCTCAAAAGCTTCATCACAGCTGGATTTCTTTTGACTGAAAACCATAAGGGTCATGCGATTTGTCTGCTAGAATGTGCTTGTTAGTGCGCATGATGGTGTGTCACTGCTGCTGCTGTTGGTATGAGTTCGTATGCACCATGATATTGACAAAGAATTGGATGAATGGTGGTGAACGTCAAGTATTCTGTTCATTACACACAATAGTTGTCGAGGCACAAGACTGAATGAGTGGTCATGGGCTTGGCCAAGGTACTATTCCCAAGTATTTATACAAATACGTTTCCTTTACCAGCAAAAGGGCATATGGCTAGCAGGGAAGAATTGCCATGACTTCCAAGAGCTTCCTAAAAATCAAAAGCCTGACAGTCCTCCGTAATGAAGACCTCGCGCAGCTTGATAAAAGTATACATGGCTGGTACGGGTGGTTTAGTGTGAATCTGTCTAGCTATTATGCAGTTCCTTTACGAATAATCCTCTGTGCACTTGCCCATGCTTCTTTTCTTCCTTCCTCTGCCTATAGTTCTCTTAGTATCACTACTACTGAGCTTTGAGTAATTTATTGGGGATAGGAAATCTAATGAAATTCGTGATTGAATTGTAAACATGATTGAAAAAGTTTCTGTGTGACCGTCGCGGAGGAACGTGCGTGTTTTCATCTGTGTGTGGCATAGATAGCCGGTAGCAGTGCTGCACCTTGTTATGTAATAGGAAAATTGATACAACAATAACAAGAGGCGTCGATGAAGTAATTTTTCATGTCGGATCCTCAAGCTATAAATGTATATGTAGACAATGGTTTGTTTCCGATCCACACTGTGCATGGTTGTCTCACTAAAGCTGCTCTGTAAGACGTATATATACGCACACGCTTACGTGGCTTTGATTTGTATGCCTTATGCAGTCGTGCATGTAGTACGCTCATACGAAAAGATAAGGTCTGACCTTTCCAACACTCTTTTTCAATGGTACAGGAACAACTTAATGTATTAATTGCGGAACAAGAGGGTGATTAATTCCACCTGCTCCTCTGATTGAATATCTGCCCATGATGGACTCCACTCACATAAATATAGATCCGCACAAGCCTGGTCTAATTCTTGTCCATATTTTCCATGGAATTAGTATGCATGCATATGTGGGTTTTTAACTGCACCATCAACATGATGATAGTAATAATGAAAGTAATAATAGAGGAAGAAGGCGTGGTTATTATGGGGAAAAGGAGTTGCTCTAATCGTTGGAGGCACCTCGAAAAATTGACATTCAATTTGCCCTGCTATCAATCTACATCAGCATCGCTTGGTCTTCGTAGAGGAAACTGGATGGAAGAAGTTCATGGTGATACTCCGTGCTGTCATTATTTAGGCTAAGATAACAGAAGACATGGCGTCATGTCCTTTCTGAGGAGGAAGACAGTGGGTTTCTACATGGTACATGTATCTGAAAGTTTCTGAATGTATACACTTGGCGGGAGAGGTGAGAGTTTTCAAAATAAAAAAGTGAAAGCTGTCCATTAATAAAAAATTTGTTGGATTGTCATGTTGTTGTTGAAGAGTCTTCGCACTTCCTCCTTTATCTTATTCCAATGAGCTTTTGCTCTCTCACCCCTCTTACTTCTGCGCTTCCTTTGGTCGGGGCATATAGAAGATAGCGATAAGGCTGATGTAAGATAATGAAAATAATACCATAGTAGCTTTCGCTACGAAAGGAATACACACATATCTATAGTCAAATGAAGATACCTATGGCGTTTTGTTACTCGAGCGCTCTTCGTTTCAATTACTACTTTTGAATTATTTTCCACAATTCATCTTTATTCGCCGTAAGCATGCAGAAGATTTGAGCAGTATGGCCTCTCCGAAATCATGGTGATGATGCGATTGTAGCCAAAATTTCCCATTAGAATATAAATAATTATGCTTGTAATTTTTTTCAAACATCCTCACAATATGCTTTCCCTAAAAACCTGTTTTTCCATGAATGTAATAGTCGATTCTACCGCAAAGGCCTCGCGTGCGTCTCCTCGTCATCCTATGCGCGGATGATTTTGAGGGAAAATCTCAAACATGTAGATCGAGGGTGACGCTCATAATCAGTGAACAATGTTATTGACATTTAGAGGCTGTGTAAAGGAGAAGCAAAATTCCTGCGATGCTCGCTTTTGAAAGGCAAAGGAACAGCCAGAAGTTGAAAATCAGATGAACACGTCGGAAACGTATGCGTAAGTTCATAGTGCAATAATGCTACACAACACAGAGAGATTCGAGGTCGGAAGTGAATGCAGCTCATCTTATTCGTCCGCTTAGATTATTATATAAGATAGCTATAATCACTCTGTCGGCCGTAATTTATGTTCATTGTGGAGATATCCAGCACCAGTTGGTATTGGTCATTTAAAAGATGACTATGTGCTGGGACCGCAAGGCATTTCGACTTCTCACAATCGTCATCGTCATCCTACATACTACTTGTGAACCAACTCATATACACGCGGGCTGCACGTACGCTGTGTGTTACAAAGTACTTAAATTGCATCAGTAACTCTTTCAGTGTCACTGCCAAACTCTCAGCCTCCCCATGATACACCATGTATAATTGACTTTTGTTTTTCAATACCCTTCCTGAATTGACTTATATAATTAAGATGGGGTCACCTCGGTAAGATCTAT
This sequence comes from Deuterosminthurus bicinctus, assembly GCA_034698825.1. NCBI lineage: Eukaryota > Metazoa > Arthropoda > Collembola > Symphypleona > Bourletiellidae > Deuterosminthurus > Deuterosminthurus bicinctus. Next base: position 12,954 of record JAQIWI010000271.1, on the reverse strand, counting down.
ATTTTGAGACATGAGAAGTTATGATGCAATCCAATTGGTATAAAAAATCTGTGAGTACATATTTGTTTTTCACCTTCACAGGTCAATGGAGGGGTACCAAAAATAATATAGGATGGAGAGCGGAAGGAAACTTGGGCGTGTGTGTGTATATATTAGTCTCTGTCTCTCTCTCTCGCACAGCAGTGGTAGTAAAATGATATAAGAATGGTCAACAACTTTGGCAAGCCTAATCTTGAAGCCTACACGATTACTTTTGTAAGGAGCCTAAAGAAGGAACAATTATAAAAAAGCAATTCAAGTATATGACCCTTGTTAATTGACCGTCCCACGACAAGTTTTTTACTCGCTCAATAATAATAACAATAATAAAGGCATTACCATATTGGCTCATTGTGTGACTGAGTACTAGGACTCTCATAATTTCACGTGTCAAAATTCATTCCAACGTATTAGTACGTACATAAAGTAGAGATAGAGAGAGACCTATGTGCACTTTTTGTTCTACCTTTTGTGTGTAGAGTTCAATGTATGTAATTTTTCCTCTGCTCTTACGTAATAAGTGTGAGGAACTCGTTATCTAATTTGCTGGTCAAGTGCTGAAAGAGTCTACTTATACAAGCATGCACAATGTTACACACACACACTCATACAGAAGATTGATTTCCGTACAGACAAGGCCAACCGGAAGGAGTATGCACTTTTCAGAATGGAAGGTAAAGCTCTCCTGTAGGTTATAAATGTGTGTGTGTGTGTGTGCACCTCTCTAGCAACGTACTTGATCTTTCGTTGGCTTGGCTTGAGTGATGTGTATGCGTCTATGAGCCATGATGCTCCCCATGAAGATAGAGGAAGTTCAATCTTAAATGCTTTTCGTCAGTTGTAATAACAGTCACATACTCCACTCCCATCTTCTCCATCATCCATTGACATGTTATTGGTCCTCACACTAATCATCATCGTCATATATCTCCCACAGCCTGTACACAATAATTATTAATTGTAGACCTTTGTTTTCGTCAAATCATACTCCCTCACTCACACGTTAGCATATGCAAAGGAACAAGAGGACTTTGTGAATTTATGTACACTGGTGCTCCTTGGCATCCGCGGTAAAGCACTTATTTTTATTATTGATTACTTTTGTCTCATCGCTACTAAATCTCTCATCACATCAGTTAAGTATATACGTATACGTGGTAAAGACATAGGAGTGCTCACATATACTATCATACAAGCCAACTTCTATTAATTGGTAGCATTCAACAGTATAAAAGTATCCGCTACATAAATTAACCACTAAGTATTTAGGTGTAATCAAATTGATATTGACGTCAAGGCGTGATTGTGAGTAAGTATACGATGCATAAATTAAAATCCACTGGTTTGGCTCAAGTGATAATATTTATGCATCAATTTATTTTTACCATTCCAAGCAGTCCCATGTGCAATGGCATCTTATTATTAGCATTTTCCCCACATGTAAGTACACCCAAGTCTACACATAGTGCTAATAATAAGGGTCTCTTTTATTAATAAGAGGAAAAGAAAAAGCCTTGGATCACTCCTACGGAATTCAATTCACATTGATACATACTAGGGAGTGAATACAACGGCGCAAAGGTTAGCAAAATAAGGTTCCGGTTGCCACTAAATCAATTTTTCCCCTTGTGGTCAATATTAAATTAACTCTTTCTCAATGCCATTGAATAAGGCACTCAGTCAGCCTGCCTTTATGTAAATAATAATTTAATTAATTGGAGAGCAAGGATTTTACGAATAACAAGGTTCATACCCGAAATAAACTCCACTATTTGCCATTGAACTGTTACGTAATCTGACATTAGTGTTGGAACAATGCAAAACTGTCAAGTTTGTGTGGAAGCTCGTGCGTCAGAGGGGTGCAAATCAAGCTGAGGACATTCATAAGTCCATGCGTATAAACTACGGCATAACACTTTGATTTCATTAAGATTTAGAATTCATTGGACACCGTACTTATCACTCGCCAGTAAATCTCATAATTTGGTCTAATTGTGGTAATGAATATTGGTTTAAAAATGCAAACTCATATGACGACCATTCGGCTGGACCTATTTCCAAAAATAAACTTCTTATCCGTTAATGCGAGCCAAAACTAGTGCGCTATATTCCTTGATAACCCTGAAGGTATGCCGTAGAAGGGATGCCGGGTTAAATTGGTTTTGTTCAGCAACTTAATAAGCATTTTTTTCATCAACTTTCAATGACATTCAGTTGTAAATGCTAATAAATATTTGTATGTTGTGTGCATACCGTAATACTGAAGTAGCTGATTTCTTCCATCAATAGGGCTAGAATAACTATGATGTACCACGCTCTCTGAGTGTATAATAATGATGAAATAAGTCATTGTTGTTGGCACTCATAGTAACATGCTCATCACTTCCGAAAGCAGTCATATAGTCTCGTCTTCATTATCATCGCTCTTTGTCCCCAAAAGCTACCAGTAAAACCACACATGAAATTGCTAATTATACTCATGGTGTTGTTAAAACACGTTTCTTACCTGACTGTAGTCATATTACTGTTGAGCAAAAGATGATAATAATTATAATTGCAATGATTGTTATTCCTGTACAAACTTTCATTTTCAAATGCACATATACGTATACTTAGAAACGTAAATTTGCTCTCGCTCACTGGCTACAAAGTGAGGTAATCAGTATGCATTTGCATCTTCAAGAAAAGGTGCCATGGGAACAGTTAACTGCTTCTCACTAGACTCTCATTTTGAGAAAGACATTCATTGCAATAGTTAGTAGATGACTGCAGAAATTTGGTGGTAGGAGCATGTGCTTTTCTTCCTTATTTAGTGCTATCCATACGTGATCCTGTCACCCTGTCTTTTTTGGACGCTCATTAAACTGGCGACATTTTGATGCAGTTCCCAGCGGTGTTCACATATTCAACCAGACACACACTGCACACACAAGTATGCACAACCCTTGCTCACAACGGGAAGTCATCTTGTGCATTTAAAACTTCAAATGACTTCATTAAGTATATATGTGTCTTTGTTTAGTGTGCGAGCGAAGGAGTCAACAAATACAGAGATGGGATCTCCTCACGCCCTTGATCATAAGCTCCTTTGACCATTGCAAATGAATGCTTCTCTTCTCACCTAAAATCATACCTCAGCGAGGAATTTTCAAGACTCATTCCGACTCTTTTTCTCTCTAGAATCAGAACCATGTTTATTTCTGACTGGTCCCTAGAGCAACAATTCGTGATTAACTGCTGAAATCATCCTCAAATTTTAGTGCTCAGACCCTGGAAAATCGCCACTTCACACATAATTTCAATCGTCCAGTAAAGGGTGGAAAACCGAGAGATTCACTATTCGAAGACTTTTGTGTACTATTGGATGGAAAAAATGATCGTCAACATAATAGGAACATGGGAAGTCTGTCAATTTTATTGTGTAAATTAATTTCTAATTGAACATGTTGGCTACCCCATGTGTCTTTTGTTTGTCTACCAACTCTTATTTACTTTCTCATGCTCATGTCAATAATTTACGTGAGAAGAATAAAGAAAATAATTCCGAGTATTCTGCACCAGAAGTCGCCAACAAAGTTACTGAAGGAAGATATACCAAATTACATTTTCCCGTCAAACTTTCATCGTCTACTCTACTACATTTTGGTAGAGTGTGTAAGGATAATAATCGTAAGACAAGTCCTTTGCTCCCGAAATGACTTATCTTTGGCCTCCCGCCAATTGCCATCTCATTTTCTGGGATTAAATTCTCAGATCTTCCGCGTGTGCATTCATATGAGTGATCCTATTGAAGGGCTGACTGTGCACACAATCTTTTTGACAAGGTAACGGCTGAGATGAACGAGGTTGCTGAAGAACCAATAATTAGATTCTGAGGAATTCAGATATTCACTTCGTTCCTATTATTCACGTCATTATTGGCCTCCTGCACACCAGATGATTCATTCATTCACCATCATCTTCAGCAGCGTCGCGCTTCAGCATCATCCTCCATTAGTTTTGCGAAATTCCATGTGCGTGATTCAATGCCCATATTCAGTCGATTATGTTTGAAGTACGTGCAATTGCTTCTGTTTGATCATTTCTGCGTGGAAGAAAAAGTGACGATAACATGGGCGAGTTGTTTTGTACTTGCGAGAGGCTGTGTTTGGACTTGGACGAATGGCGGGTTTCATGCTATTTGGATGCATGGAAGCATTACCAAAAGAGTTGGCCAAAGAAGACGGACTTACAAAGTGGAATGAAAAGAATCCAATGCGAACCAAATGTGGGTACGCTTTGCCTTGTTTCTCCCTAATAAAGTTGCTGTCATGTCCATGTATTATTATTCGGGCCGGCAATTGAGTATACAGAGGAAAAGTTCGGAAACCGGTATGTGTGGAACCATCTTGGAATTTTCTCTCTCTTTTGCATAATGGCCGGGATCTGATTAATGGCTGAAAGCGTCTTTGGAACATTCATGAGGAAAGTTAGGAGGGTTTTTAAGTTGTACCACTCTGCTACCACACTGGTACTATACTGCTATATATGTCCACCGTTACGAACTCAAAGCTTATCTCTTGCAAAGCGTACTTACTACTAATCCAGGCTACTTTTAAGCCATTTCGACACGCATCGATGGTGCGAGTAGAAAATTGAGTTAGCTCTGTAATAAAGACTGTATGAACACTCCTGTTTCATGTCTCAGCACACATTATGCCAATGAATTTTCCACGAGCACATTATATATCTCATTGCATGCTTTCATGTACGAGACACACGGGAAGCAGAAGATAATTTTGCCTATGATATCTCCGAGTTTGTTTTTTGCCCGAGGATGGAAAACGTTTGCTTGCTCATTGAGCCATTAAGAGGGTCCTTGGGCCAATTTATGGCCTTTTGGCTTCGTCGAATATATACCCGTATTCGAGCGATAAAAAATTCTGCGGTCCGAAATGTGCCAGCACGAACTAGCCGGGAGGTGGCAAAGTTCCCTATTCCATTAGCTATTGCCTTTATAAAGTGAGATGAGCAGTAAGTCGTATAGGTTCTTCGAATGGCGCGCGTCCGTTTACTATAGTCGATTGGAGGATGGATAGAGACTTTGATAATGAATGAACACATGAGCCTTCCAATCTTCACAGATTCTGTTCAAGTAGATAGAGGTAATAATTATTTTTCTCATCGGGGCCAAGTAATTGCCCGAACTGCTTCGAGCAATTTGGCTCACGCGTCTTGGTTCTAAGTAGTTGATTATCATGTGAGTGTCTAATATGGGGACATGGACGAACAGTGCTGGAGGGACAGGAGGAAACCGGAAGGAACTTTTTGGAGGGCACATGTGAGTCTGAGAATAAGGCAATAAATAGCCACTTGAACATGATTTCACCTTGTTCAAATCACGCTCCGTCCAACTCACATTACACCAACAAAATATATCTGCTCATCTTTCACATGACGTTAAGGGCCCTGATTACTGATAAAGCCCATTGCTGCGCGCTGTTACAAGTGCATTGACGACAATATGGGCGTCACTGATAATAGCTACGTGGTCTTGACTACTTGCTTGAGGCCTCACGCACCAGCAAGTTCACCATATGGTTTTATAAAGGCACGTGATAGGTACCTATAGTGTTGCCTGGATGCTATTATTTGATCTACTGATTCAAAGGCCTAGCTCGTCGTCATAAATGACCTCCCGTGAGGGAGTGAGCTCCATTGTAATTAAGTTCTTATTCTGCATAAATTTGTCACCGTGATACAGACAATCAGTTCAGCTTTCACTGGTATGTCACATTAAAGCGTGAACCTAACCTAAGTCCATCACAGCTCCTGATTTATACCCACAAAACACAAAACTTGCGACCCCATAAGTTTTCCCTGTAAACTTTCGTACAGACTAAGCAGCACGCAAACAATGGAAGACCATGTTGGGAATTAAACTTAGCAAACTACTGGCTATCATACGCATGTACTGCGTTCATAGAAAGCAGATGAAGAAGAAGAATCTGTTGTATCATCTAATGTGTACCCGTCCATCATGGAAGATGGATGATAATAAGATGCAAAACATAATTGAATTGACAGCTCGTGTACATTAGGAATTGGAAAAAATATGAAGGCGGAAGCATGCAGTGATTTGAGGAAATGCACTCGAGGGAAGACTATAGCTAAAGAGAGAGGGGAGACAGCTGAAAAGACGAGCTTGATTTCATTTACCTCGCCGTTTTTTTCCTTGCATTATTGCATCTCATTGAGATGCTCAAAACTGATCCAAAAGGATACTTTTTGTTTTGTATGAGAAGCAACTTAAGGATTGCAAAAAGAGCTATAATATCATGAGAGTAGCATGCATATTAGATGGCTTCATTTTAGAAAACTACCACAGTGGGTACGCACTGTCTATGAAACTTTGGAAGTTTTACGCCAGCAATTTTGATGAAGATGCTGCTGGTGGAGAAAAATGTACTTGTTAAACCGGTGCGAATCATGTCCTTGGGAAGGTCGTTGTATGGAAAAAGGCAAAATAATTGCGGTAGCAACACATTTCGTACGTGCATATTTTGTAATACCAGCCAGCCAGCCTTTCCATGCAAGTTTCTCCAGAGCGAGGGTCTCTTCTAGGCCATTTGTACTTCCGGCTTAATGATAATATATTCAGTGAGAGCTGACAAATGTGTACTCCCTTAATGTCGCTTCTATTCTTCAAGCCCTTTATTGTGCTTATATCGTGCGGTTTTATGTGTACAAAGTTCATGATGTCAAGATGAACAGAAATGTTGGCTCTTGTGTTCAGCGCGATAAATAATGTGAACCACCTTCAACATGCTTTGGCCATCCCACGTATTCAAGTTGGAACAAACCGAGAACTTTTTGTCTCCTTCTCCACATCTGGAACTTGATATTTATACCATATTCCATTGATAAACATCTTCATACATTTATTAACCTTGGCTCAAAGTCAAAATTGACTCACATGTAGTTAAATTTGATGCTTCTGGAGCCTGGAATGGTGGAGCACTGATCTGGAAGATATCTGCATAAAATACCTAGTTGACATGCACTGATTCCCTTGCTAATCCATCGATTATAATCACGAGACGAGAGTGATCAGTTCCTCACACGAAATGCTCCATGGATGTTTGTATGAAAGTAGTCGCATGTTATTTTCAATTGTGGGTGTACTATGGTAGTTGAAAAAAATCACGACAAACCAGTGGCTTTGGCCCTGGTCGATTTATGGTCAACAATAATGTTTGTGGAAAAATATTTTGAAAACTTATTGGGTCCAGAAAGTAAGTCGACCTCGCTATTTTTACAAACAGTGGGAGACGACTGCAGCATGTAAAAGTAATGCTTGACATGCCATTACCTCTCTCATAAGTGCTTAGCACTCAATAAATTTCTCTTTTCGACTTAATGTACAAGTATGACAAGGAAGACGATTCTCAGGAAACTCACGTGGCTGCTTAGGGTAAAGCGATAAGTATTTTAAACTCGTAGTCAAATAATGGCTGCATGTCAGAAAGAGATGGAAGCGCTGTCTCATCATTACCCACATCCTCGTCATGATGATCATCATCATCATGACAATGCTATGCAAATCAGCTAATTTTTGTTACTCTTCTGCAGACTGATCCACCTTGAATGAAGACAAGGTACACGAACAAAACTTCAGATTTTGCCACAAATGTTAGCAGCTTTGATAATTTTACTGCGCCTTCCACTGGAATGACATTGCATTATTGTAGGCAATTACTGGACTATTTTTTACTCCTCCAAGACAGCCATACGTCCATGATATTCAAGTAAATAGTGTGACTATAAAGTGCTGTCTTTGGCAGTAACAAACTCGAGTTGCTCTCCCCTATGGTGTCCAAATCATTGCAGTACTACAAGTGAATGCGTAGATGCATACAAAAATCTTAAAAATGTCTTTCAAACAATTAAAATTAGACTAATCTGACTGAGGGCTCCAACCCAGATTATTGGCCATTACTGTTGTACTGGCGTAGTCGAATCCTTGCAAACCAGTCTTGTCAAGATTCCATCGGATCCTTATGTCCATGAACAAGGGCACCGCGCAACATTTTTGCGAGTATAGATGAGAGGCTTGTTCATGGAGCTTTTGTTCAGCGGTGGTAGAAAAATACGCCCTTCAAAAGGACGATTAATTTAAAACAAGAGTCGAAGTATGCGTCGTATCAGCTTTCATATTTATGTGCTCTTCGAAAAACTGGAGATTCCACTGTCTGGTGTGAGCATTTGAATGCACTGAGAATCCTGCAATGTTGCAAGTATAGATTAAATGCACCAAAAAACTGGTACTTTAAACCACATTCTTTCTGTCATTTGTATTTTGAGGAGACTGTTTGTTCCGAAGTGCCCACATCCATCGTATAGCCATGTCCGCATTCTCTATATTTATTAGGCTGCCTACCGCGAAAGAATGCATTTTTATGTCTGCAATTTCCCCAAAGGTTACGAATGTGAATATCAATTCCTTGTGTATACCAATACCCAGCGCCATCTGTTTTTGTCCTATTTGACCCTTATGATTTCATGCTGACATTCGTGCAGACAATGTATATAATTAATTACAAGTTATTGTGTGATTGTGTGAATTATTACTTGGTGTGTACATGTAAAATTGGGTAAAGATTCAGATTCAACATAATGGAATCATGAATCATGCACTACTTTGTTATTAAAAGTTACGAATTATTGAAGTTTCTGAAGAACAAATTTAAAATACCAGTGAGGCATTCAGAGCATTTGTATCGTTCCGCTTGTCAACTGAAAACATACGATGATAGAATTCCAGGGAGAATGACACTATACTCTGGCCCACACTCGCGGGCTATCTTGATACGTTAATTTTCCGCATTCTCATCTTCTATCAATTTGAATTTGTTTATGCCCACCTGAATGCATTCAGAAGTAGCGTGGTTGTCTGGATAAAACCAAACCACCTTTGTGCTCTAGTGTATCTTCCATTCCAAGGGATTTGAAAAGGCACTACTGAATACAAGTGTGAACGGATGTCTAGAATATGAATTACGGTGCTGTCATAGTTCAGTGTATACGAATGGGTATAAGGTTACTCGAGAGTTTTTCCGGTTCGGCTTGCACAATGAGAAATAGCAGTCAGTAATGATGGCGAGAGCGCACTGGATGCGTAACCCAGTCATACGTAATGACACTTGGGTACATATGAACGGCCGAGTTTAATCTTTAGGGGACATTGAAGATGTATGGGTAATTTTGTGGGAGGCCATCGGAATGCAATAAATTTCATTTTCACTGAATACATACATACGCACACAGCAATCCGGACATCAAGTCCCACAGACGCAACACACGCACATGGTCCTATCGTAAGAAGTCTCAACCCTCCCCTGGAACGAAATTAATATTTACTTTGAAGAAAAAATTGGTTGGGCCAAAGAAATTCACAGATAAATCATCCCTTTGCTTCTGCGAGTTAATAACACTCCCATATATCTCGTATAGTTGTTCATCCGGTGACTGCGCTGGGCGGTGGGAAATTTATCGGATTCGAAAGTACATAATCATATATATCCATCGTCATTCTGGTAGATCGCCTGTAAGGAAGTAGATGACGAAAAAATTAAGTTATTTAAGCTTTGATGGACAATAAGTATTGATTCTGCTTCTTTCTATAATTAAATTCTTTTTTATTAGAAACCATGGTTCCGTATCATGCCTGCGATCGTAATTTGAGAGGCCCTTTTGTGGCCAATCTTGAAATAGATACAATAGATGCGAGTACGGTTTCATATACTTTGCTTCAAGCACTCTATCTTTGTCGGCACAACATGTCGCTAAATTATATGCAGAGGAAATAAGGTAGACGTGTGAGAAAAGGGAACTGACTTTTTTTTTAAAGATAAATACACCATTCATGCTTTTATTGCGCACGCAAGCCAGGATTAGCAGTCGTGAGGGAAAGAAAGAGAAAGGCGTAACAAAAGGAGATTGAAATTCAGACTTTAGGGCTATTATTTGTCTTCTTAAAGTATTCATTTGCATGAGTAATTTAAGTTTCTTAGAGCTCATGAAAATTATCATGCCGTTTTTGAAAATGTCTCTCCTTATTTCTCCACTCTGTCAGTTGCAAACTGGATACATATTTGCAACTTTTCCACAAAGCCTCCCATCCATTCCAGACATGACACGTATAGTTATTGCTCCTGTCCTTCGTCAGTTGCATGGCACGGCATGAGCTATGGCTATAGTCTATGGACAGAACTTGAGCATTTAGGCTGGTTAAGAACCTTTTTACCATTATGAAAAGTAGTAGAGCAGTTCAATAAATTATAATGGCAGAGACAGTGACGGCGATTGGAAAACGTGGGGAAAATTTTCACACCCACTGCATCATTTTGACGAGAGGAACGATTGTGTAAGTGTGTGAACGAGGAAGCTGGAGAGGCTTGCCTTTCTTCTGTAGTATGACCAGTCAACCGTAAACTTTGAGTTGCTCAAATTTCCAAAGGCCGGCATTTGCAAAAACAGAATCATAATTGGAAATCAATAGCTCAGATGGTTGCCTCATGCATTGAGCTCCCAACTCTGGTTCAATCTTTTCCTACCACAGTATAAAACGAATAAGTATTGTAGGCAGGCATCGCAAAGCTTTCAATATAAACTCAACTCATGCTCGCTCATTCGCAATCCAGCTCAGGCATACTGCAGGCATCCAAGGGTTTTTCAAGAACATGAAATGAAATATTCCTCAGGACTACTGTGACAACCATTAAGACCAGACTTGTTTTTTCTCCTTTCTCCCCTTCACTTCCTTTCTCTTCACATTCTTTTTATTTTTCTTGTAAGAACCCCTCAGTGTAATAGTTCCCGTTTTGCGTTAAAGTAAAAAGAAAACTAGACGGTTTGCAATTGTTACAAGGACTTGTCTCCTTTCAGTACAGTGATTTCAACGGCTCTTACCACTTCCAAAGCACAGTATGGATAGCATTCAACATACACAGGCTATTGTGTACAAAATGAAGCAGAGAATAAAGAAAGGAGAGCATGGACTATTTTGTTCTCAGTTGGATCAACTCAAAAAAACCTGCCCTGCTATCAATCATTGCCATTAAACAGTCTCACACTAGTGTCTCCACTGGCTTTTATCCCAATTTTTTTTTCATTCCTCATTTTCCCCTCCAAGCTATGCGTCCGTGTTTCTGTATTTGAAAGGTGTAGATCTTTTCTTGTCTATCACAAAATAGCAACAGCCACAGTGCAGAGAGGAACTGTAATCTGTGAGGATTTAGCATGAAAGCGAATTCACGTATGATCCCCATCCACCATCTCTGAATTGAACAGATGAAGAAATGCACATGTACGAAAATTTAGAAACGTTCTGTTTTTATTTGAGTACATGAAGATTGTACGTACTTCGTATTATTTCTCCTTGTAGATCGCTTAACCTTGTTCGTGTCGGCCATCTCCCATCTCACTTCCTGTCTAGCTCTCTTTCCCTCTACATGGGACGGCATTGAGCCAGAAGGAAGTGAATTAGACATATCCCGGGATTATTTCAAAGGAAAGTAAGTGAGTGAGAGCTGAACTACTGGGCTTCATTGTGACTTAGTCTTTCTCTTAATGTGATACACCAAATAAAAGAGATATACTTGAATATTCTAGCTACTGCATGGGTTATATGGATAACGAAGCTGAAGGAAAATCTCAAGCTCTATGTTACGCACGTAACCAGAGTTTCCTAAAGGGTAAGCGTACGCTTTCATGTTTACTATGGTTTCTTGCATTAAAAGCTGTAACTGCGGCATCATCTACAATAAGTGTACATCGTGAGTAAAGCTCTTTGTACTCGAGCATCAAAGGAGAAAATGTAGCCTTCCTGTTTAAGATCTATCGGCTTCATGTTCTACTGCTTCTCACCATTTCTTTCATTGTTGTGCGCAGTATGAGAAGATCTGAAGGATACATTAGCCAAATTGCTGAGGCCAAATTCAACTTAAATGCAGGATAGCTGAAGAGTGAAAGGTGGCTTGGTTTCCATTATGGCCATACGATCTTTAAGACTTCAAAAACATTGGTAGCGTCAATTTAAGTTTAAAAAGCTCAAAAAAATTCTCCAATAGAAATCAGTTTCCGTTGACTATTGTAATTCAGTATCAGAACACGAGTGTACTGATCAAATGTCCCATATGTTGTGGACCTCAGCTAGATATTCAGTAAATGTTTTGGGATTTAGTTTCAAAATTACTCAGTATGTCCCACGAAGTCGTACGGTATTAATTTTGACAAGGAATAAAGTTGTGGATTTTGTATGTGGTTCCGTTGCTTCAACCTACAACCAGTTTGCCTTATTTACAATTATTACGAGTTCTCAACTGAATTCTGATGTAGAATGTAGTATGCCAGTCTGCTCGGTATGATTTGTATAACTGAACTAAATGAATAACTGACAAAGTATAAAAGGAATATGTAGAGGGAAGCAGTTGGATTATTCATGCTTAAATATCAGCACTGAAATCGTACTAATCGGCGGCGAAGGCTTGACAAGTCTTCACGATTGAAATTGTAATCATTGCATTGTAAACATATTCATACTGACAAACACAGGGCTGGTTCTGTGAATAGTTGCTTGACTGGGCTTAGATTTTAGGACGACAGGGAGCGTAACTAATTCAGTCCTTGTATACGCTAGAGCCCATTTACCCTGAGGAATTAATTTTTCTGGCTGCTGTAATTCCTAATCAATCCTACTCTTCGATTTAATTATTATCTTTCCAACGACTGCCACATACTCGAAAATTCGTTAGAAAAGATAAAGTAAATTTGTAATCTTGTGCATTATGTTGATATATGTCACCAGCATATAGGGCAACTTTAGGGTGCACAGAATTTCTACATGTAACATATGCCCGTAGAGCGATGTCTAAC
>JAQIWI010000270.1:0-43672 GCA_034698825.1 Deuterosminthurus bicinctus | reverse complement strand
AAAATATCGCGCACCTCGCGAGCAACGCTGCTGCTACGGCGGCAGCATTGCCCAAAATTGTGGTATATTTCTACTGTAACTATTACTCTATAGATATAGAGAAAGAGAGGACCGAGTGCAAGTGGGGAAATGGGGAGAGTGCTTTCTCTCGCCCAGTCATTCAAAAGCTTTATGGTAGGTGGAAAAATTAGAGGGATACATTTCAGCAGTTTCCCTTGCCATAGCATAGATATACACAATGCACACCTATGACCATAATTGGCAGTGAGTTTGGTCGTTCATGATGCGCAGGAATGAAATTGAGGTGTACATACTGTCGATTTTTCACTTCACTCAACACTAGAACAAAGAGAAGTAGATTTAGTGTGGAAATAAGGAAATGAATGAAGTGGAAAAAGTTTTTTGACAGAAACAGCTCGCGAGAATCTCGGGGTTCATACGGCCAGGCGATAAGAAGCTGCGTCTATTTTTCTGGTCACGCGTGTCCCCTGCGTCGATTGGTTACGTTTGTCGAGTCCTGAATGCCTCAGTGCGTAGAACAAGGAGGATCCAAAGACAAAAAATTGGACGAGTTATAGTGAATACGACAATGAGTTCAATGAAAATCAAGAAATACTCCGTCAAAATGTCTTGTCGTCAACGGGAAAATTACGAGTGAGTAAATTTAAGTGGAGTCAATTGCGAATTTTAATGGGATCTGCGGGAAGCTGATGATCACGAAAATGAGAACAATAGTAAGATGAATTGTAGAAGTAAGAGAATGTTTGGAAAATGAATGGTCATGAAGTACCTGATCGTCTCACGTGGTGCTGTAAACGCTCTCGTCCTCCGTTTTCTATGCCCGTAATATTCCATGGTTGTGGATGGATGGTAAGCTCCGAGAGTGAAAGATTCGTTATACGCATGAAGAAGACGAAGAGAATTGAGTGAGAGGTTCCCAGTGGGAAAGAGAGGGAGGCAGGAGCGAATTGCGTCGCATGTTCATCGGATGTGGAACATGCGTTACTCGTTGAATCCAGTAAAACTTTGCAAAGTGTGTAGGACAGGTAAGCTGGGACACATTCAACTATGGCACCATGTAACCCCATAAAATAGTCACCATAAAGTGTGCGTGTGTGACCTTCGACAAAACTCACAGACCTGCTTATTCTTCTTCAAACTTTTTCCATTCTACGTGACTCATCTCCACTCCATGCTGCTCTGTTGAAACCAATTTTACTAATTTCCTTTTTAACATCATCTTCTACTTCATAAATATATATATGTATGCACACACATACATACTAACTCATCATTTTGCCAAAATGAGCGCAGCCAGATGTATTCCAAAAGTTTCCCGTTCCTCCTCCGCCTTCACTATGTTCACCTCGCATGGCCCTTCTTGCACGTAACTGTCCGCCATGCATACATGAAGGTTCAAGCTTGGGTGTTTCTGTGTTTTGCGCATGCATTTTTTAGCTTGATTTTAATCTAAACTTACAAGAATAGACTACACACTGGGGTCAATTTCCGCAGAGACCACTAATAAGTTACTGCATCGAGAAGTTTCGATGAATTAACAGCAGCTTTCCGCCAGTAGTGGCATAAATGTTGCAGGACAGAGCGGATGAGGAGCAATCAATCTTCAAGCCCGTCTCGAGGGTCACTGCTACATTAGAATTTGTAATGATTTTGGTGGTGGGGCGTGCCAGTGATAGAAAACCCGATTCCCCTTTCATTGTCACCTTTAAATTTTGGACTAAAGCTCTACTTTCATTGTATAAACCTTCTGAGCATTCAAAGAACAGAATCCCTTCATATAGTTTTGTGCAGAAACCTAGCCTCTAATTTGTATTTATAGCCTATGAGATTTTATCATAACCAGGACTCCATAAATCCTATTTAGTGAGACAATAATTGTCCCAGTTAACAAATAGATTCCTGATCACGCTTGCAGTGGCTGCGGTCACAGAATTTTCCCATCTTCTGCCAGGGACGAGAAAAGCTTAGTATTGGTAATTGGTATGCAATGAAGGGCTCGGGACATAACCAACCAGGGAAGTCGAAAGACTGCCACATTGGTGCCTGGCCTTTATCTTTGCATCCAAATGGATTTAAAGTTTCGGCGGAAGTAACAAGAGAATTTCACATGCCGGAGTTCAAGTAGGATTAAACTTACCCCAGGGCTTCTAACATTTTAATGTCCTTCCCGAACCGTCAACACAGAGGACTTATATTTTCCTTTCCCTTTCCTCAAATTTGCATACAGAGTTAATAATAGTTGATAGTTTATGATAGAAGCTGCCAGGGGTGGTGAAGGCGAGCTGCAAATCTTGCTGATTTTTAGCATGGTACACAAAGATTATGTAAACAATCGTCAGCTATAGAGTGGATTGGAACTAAATGCACACCTCAAGAGGAGTCAATTCAGTCAGCCAAAAAATATAGGACAAAGGCGCAAAGAGTCCTCGAATAAAACTTGCAGCTCTTGGCTTGGAACCCCTGCTCCCCTGAACTGATGTTCTGTATTCAAAAAGGGAAACTCTTTTTACATACTAAATGTTCTACCTCTTAAATACTACGGACACTTTTGTGTCGTTTTTTGAGTGCTCGGACCGTTTTCAAACATGTTTACGAAACATTGTATGAATAACACACCACAGGAGCTGCAAACTTCATAATATTTCTGCTTTTGGCTAAAAATTTTCTCGGTTAACGCATTACACTAATAGAAATCGAAATAAAAAATATTTATTTTCTTGACAAAATTTCTGGTAAGTAAAATTATGTCGGACTCCTCATCCCTTCACGTTGCATAGAATGGACATCTTCGAGTAATGCTAATATTTATTTTTTGGAGAAATCCGAATAAGGTTTTATTAGTTACCACAAACTGAAAAAATATCTGTGAACTTCTTAAACTTTGCCAGTCGACGTCGAGGATTTCTAAAACTCTTGTATTTGAAAGGGTGATGGGAGCGAGTACAAAAATTTGAACACGGATATCACTGCTATTTTGTAGAAATTCTAGGGTGACAGAAGTTTCATGCAAGAATTCTTTCTGAAATACGTCTTGAACTAAAGCGAACCCGCCATAAAAGTGGACTTGACAAGCGGTTTCATACCAGAAGCAACTGTAGAGAAATTTACGTTTGCATATTTAAGCCGTCTAAAAGCAGGAAGTTCTGTGTCGGAAAAGGTAGGTCGGCAGGTAGATGAAGAAGCAGGAAGGCTCGTGTGCAAAGAAACTTCCAAACTTACACACGAGCTGTAGTAGGAACGAATGGAGACGGCGCGCCGCACTCCTAAACTCTTGGATCTCATACACAGGCTCCATATGAACAGGCTGCCTACGAGAGTCAAGCGGAAGACACAGTTGACTAGCTAAGCGGGGCGCAATCAACAGTTAGTTTTCACCTTCAAATTCACGAGACACGGCATATAAGCGGGAACACCGACTGTTGAGACCCACACGCACACATCTACATCAATTTCATTCAGCCTACCAGCTTGATTTCACTCGGAACATCCAAAGTCAGCCTAGCAATAAGATCGCTGCCCAAGCGAGACGGTAGGAGAGGAGACAAGAAGAAAAAAGAAGAAAGTTTTCATCCAGAGAAAGTGACTCCCCAGCGGCTTGTCTTATTACGGAAAGAGACATAATTTGGGATCAACATTATCATTACGCTTCCTGCCTCTGTAAGCCGCTGACGTTACGAGTCGACGTGGTAACAGGAAAGAGCACTACTTTGACACATTACTGAGGAAAATCAAGAAGCAATTTGGCAAGACTCACTGCTGCAGCGTTTGTCCATCTGTCTATAGTATGGTTTTCCCATCAGGTACCTCCCTCTTTTCTCTCTAACTCTTCCTTAGATAGTGACATATATGACAGAGACAAAACAAGAGCAGAGTGCGTATTATTGGAAAGAGTACAGGGCTATGTGTGAGAGTTAATATTTCTATCGTGATCAAAGAAGGCTCCCCTCTCATTGATTTCATTGAAACAAAGCCAGTCCGTTGACTAATTATAATTAGATGAGCGGTGCACGGGAAAAATTTGAACGATGCTCAATGTGTGAAAGTACGCCTTAAAAAACATGTCCTCTACTCAGAAAATTCAAAGTGCATGCTTTAGGAGCAAGGAGTTAGACTCTTGAACTTCTGACGACGACTCTGGTGTAGTCGCCGGACGGGCACGGTTTAGAGCTGTCGGTGCAGAAGAAGAGAGAGAGCACGATGGAAGACCTACTTTTAGAAAGTTGTATGAGTATTACGCGTGCATATATTTTCATGTTTTTCACTTTCGTTCGTTTGACGAGTTGCAGTAAGACGAATGTGATGACAAGTATAAAGAGGAGCATGCGAAGGCAAGGGCATAAAACCCTCCGTAGTGCTTTTTGATGTTCGAAAATGGTAGTTCTCATAGGAAGAGGATAAGTTCTTGTTACCGTTCAGGAGTAAATGGTACTTTACAAACCGTATTAGCAGGGAATTGGCTCAGTATGTAGGCAATTTTTACAAAAATATTCCTCGCTCTTCATCTTCTTCTACTTCTCAGTTATGTTCGTTTTTTAAAACGAGCGGAAGTTCCCGTGAATTCTCCTCTCCTCGTCAGAGTAACGCTTTGTTTAGTATAAGGAAAAAATTTCAGTTGCATGCAGACAGGAGCATTTAAGCATTGTTCCCTTGTTCAACTCGCATGTTATTATATTGTACCTGTGAGAGTGGACCAGTGTGTTGCACGGAAAGTTATAAAGGGAGCAATTAAGAGTGCGTATGATCCTAAATTGAGGTCGAGAGTAGGTGTTTGGATTAGATGTCACAGTTATGCATGCCTGTTGTTGGAAGAAACTCTTGAGAGAATGCATACATTTAACATAAAACTTGACGTTTTCTCCATAGGCATAACACATGGTTCATATCCATGGTTTGTGGGTTCTCGTCAGTGTCTTCCCCAAAATGTGATTCCCTCGTCTTCTGTGCTTCGGTAGAAAGCTCGTGATGAAAATCCCTTGCCACTGTCGTGTGTGCGTGCGTCTGCCGTAAACCTACAAACAACAACAAGAGCACCTTTCCGTCTGCTAGTGGCAGTTCTCTTTCAAGCCTATGCACATTCATGTTACATTTGCACTTTGGTGTTATGGTCAAGAAAATATGAAGAGTAGCGAAAAATGTGCACATAAGCGGGACAGTTTGTAGTGAAAAAAAAAACAAATAATACTGCAAGGGAGTTGCACATCACTACTGTGCCCTCTCCTTTTTCCTCCATTGTTGACCGTACTCTGCCTGAACCGTCAACATCGCCGTTTGATAGTTTCCTAATGCGTTGTTGTCTGTGTCGTCCGTGTTACTCGGAAAGTATTTGTTGGTCAAAAAGAGACAGAGAGAGAGAGAGAGGCGGAGTACGCATGAGAATACCTCATGGAAATTATTGAATGGTTCTCACAATGGAATGATCCCATCATTACATTTCTCTCTCTTTTTCTCATTTTGATCCTCTCTCTTGTTCTCTCTTGATTCATCGTGAAGTATACCCTAAAGTGTAATTCGGAATAAGACAGAGAGAGAGAGAGCAAAAAAAGAAAATATTTCTTCTACACTGTGACTAGAGACAAGACGGAGGAGAAGGAAAAAGAATAGTGGGTGTGTGTGTTTAGTGACTCTGGACATCCGTAAGAACGTAGTGAATTCCACAGTGTGAAGGATAAGTAGAGGGAAGAAATAGGAGAGGAAAAAGGATTTATATCCACGGATCAGAGCAGAAACAAGTGATGCCATGTTTGGGGCCAAAAATAAGAAAGGTATCGCCGATTATTTTCCTTGTTCTCTGAGACAATAAACCTATTAATATGCTGGCTGTCGTCCTTCACAACGTAACTCTCTTATTTTTTTATCTGCTTTGACCGGCTGCTGCTGCTATGATGAAAGGTAGTTATGTAGTATTCTAACCGTGCGTGCTTATGTGAGCGTCACTGTTTGTGCATGGTTGGAGAATGCACGTGGAAGGAGGAGGCTGACTGGAATCTAACATAGAGCGGAACAAGTTGTTTGTTTATTCAACTAGACCTTTACTGCTGATTGTTAAATTTAATACTTCTTATTATAGTGTAAGTGTAATTGACTCTTACTTGGATATGGTTAGACCAAGTGGGCCATGAAGCTATTACACAGCATGTCATCTATTTTTCCACCTAAACTTGCACCTACTTGTTCACATCCTTGCAGTCAAATTATCACATTCCTTTGTTTTTCTACTTCGTTCAACTTTTAGCACCTGCGGGTTTGGGTACGCATAGTAATACAAACATGACCGCAGTCATGAATCTCCATTGCGAAACTTTTGAGCTATAACTGGGGGTGAGAATTCTAATGCTACGCAGCTTGGACAGTAACGAGCGCAGGCATGTAAGTCGACGAGTAAGAAGAAACAAGGAGGACTTTATTTATTTTACTGGAGCTTGCATGTGAAGCAAGGTCAAAGCTCATGGGATTGCAAATGATACTGCGCTAGATCCGTACATGTTCTAATTTCTTCTTCTTGTGCTCTCCCACCACTCTTTCGCCCTTCACTTTTCTTAGAGCACCTAATTTTTCACGGAGATTCTTCTTCTTGGTTTTTTGCTGCGTATTTGGAAAGGGGCTCTCCCGAAGGCTAGAGAGGAAGATGGAAGGGAAACATGGGTGTGAGTGGGGAGGGAGAAGGTGGAGTAATGTAACAGTGATATATGTGAACGTTTCAAGCTCCACTGCCAAATTAGAATAGGAAGATGGGTATTGTTTGTCATGCTAAAGGCGACGTACGCTTTTTACTCTGACAGCTACTCTTTATTCTTTGTGTGATAGCTAAACTTGCTGTCCCTATACTACTCTGTGTGTTTAATCCTTTGAGAGCAGATTGCTATGAGCGGCTGGAATTTTAACAATCGCACATCAACAAGCTCACGTGAAAGGTGATGATGATTATGCTTTCAAATGAGGAAAGGACGCATGCAGGGTGCTATTTAGAACAAGCAAGATACACTTATAAAAATCTAAATGAATAAACTTGATCACAATCTCACATGATGGAAGGGAGGAAAAGAATGTAAAAATTTCCTACAGCTAAGTACGAATTAGACTTAACAAGGTAGACCATTACCGCCAGGACCAGGACCTTTGTCGTATGATGTGAATGCGCACCATCTAATCTAATCTCTTACATACTAGCAACACCTTTCTGTTCTACAAAGCATAATCATGTTAATGGAACAGTGGAGGCTCGTCGTTCCCATTATGAAAATGTATTGTCGACAGCATTACTTCACTATATGAACAACAAAGAGTTACATCGTTGGTCCATTACTTATACGAGCTAATTGCCTTCACATCTTCAAGGCGGTTGCCGCGGTGGCCATTTTGAAAAACACTCCATAATATTATCTCTGCCTGTATAACATTGCCAAGTACTCAATAGTGTAGCGCATGAAACTAGATCCGGTCGGATGGGTTCAGGTACTTCATGTGTTTGAAATGTGAACAGAATTGCTATGTATGAATGCAATCGGGGATAGACAGTGGTAGGCAATTCACGGTTTCACTTCAGGCGAAATCCCTTTTTCCAGAAGAGATACAAGAGAAATCTGGCTTTCTACTTCTTACTCCCAGTGAAGGATGATCATGACGACTGAGTTTCACAGGCATAAAGCTCTAAGAGGAAGCTTGTATTATTACATTTTTTCAAGAAACAGCAACACCAGGAATCGGCCATAAAAATTCTGTACTTTCTTTCATCATGTTCTTCTCACAGACATATACGTTCGCTCATATGTTACGGAACCTTTGATCCCACATGCACTGCTTGAAGAATTCAATCAAATCAAAATATTACTCTGGTTATGGTGCGCGTATTGAGGAATCTTATCACAGAAATGTTGGGCTGCTACCAAGTTAGTGTCATCATCAGCTCACACATACTATTTATATTATTACATTCAAATAGGGATATGAAACCAGTGTGAAAGCTTTCTAGAACTCTAATATGCGACTTCCTATGATGTGGCGACAGCAGTAGTATTCATTTTCTAGAAATCTGAACCCGCATGTATCATTCCTCACTCCCAAGGTCGCTTCTCCAGATTTGACTTCGAACAACAAATATATTGTCTTGGCTGTATTGTCTGATTTTCAATCAATTCTTCATATTATATGACAAATTTTTATGATAAAGATTGACCTCAAATGATGAGTGTGGCATTCGCAATCGTATTCTGGCTCGTTAGACCTTACTCGGCTGAAGTAGAGGGAACTTCGGACCTCTGTCGTATACTTGACACTTCCAGCAGGTCTTACAGAAAATTAGGATTGAATTGAATTGGATAGAAGGGAGAAGAAAAATAGCGGTATTATTTAATCAAGAAAGTTAAAGCTGTCCATACTCCCATGTGTATACTCAAGGCAGAGGGGCTAGAATGAATGAAAAGTGAAGACGACGTGTGAGCCAAGTGTGTGCGCTCACACAAGTACATACCCAACTCATCCCAAGCGATGGTGTCAATGTGGTGATCAATCATAAAGTGACATTGTATGCGTAACGTAAGAGCTCTAATGCAAACATCAATATTTTCACCACAAGAGCCTCGCACACACAGAAGATTCTTCACACATACGCATGCATATTCCAGCTCCAACTTACTCGATCCAGAAAAAAAGCCGAATCTCCTCCGATGTATTCATGTGAGGAATGGCAAGGAGAAAAAAACTTTGCCTATAGTATTCTCCTATCCACTCCATAAACTTCTGTGCTCTCCATTTCACAAGTACAAATTATTACAAAATGGTTGAAGCAAAAACCTTCAACTTGGTTCATCGAGAAAATCCTAATAAGGCGTATTTACATGAAGAAATCCGTTAATGCACCGGATTCCAACAATTCATCATGAATCAAGGCTAGGCTCTTAGTGCCATTACACTAGTGGAAGGGAGAACATGTAAGAGTTATGCATTAAAATGGTGAGTGATTCAGCCATAATGAAGGATGAAGACAATCCTGTGAAGCTATCAGCCCGTCAATAAGATCTAGCCATTGACAGCGCAGTACTGGCGACGACGAAATTGATTCTCAGACAACAAGGACAGAGAGGCCAGAATGCTGCGCATATTTCTGCACACAAACACATACGCACACAGTTGAACGCTATCAATTCAGCTCGTTAGACACTCGAGGAGACTGGAATCCTTGATAGCTCGAAGGCTACAATCTTTTACCAGGATGTACTAAAGACGATTGCCATCACCTCACGGAGCTCCACATGTACTGCAGTATTCCGCCATAATTTGGAACACAACGCCAGATTGGTCGTCTATCCAGCTGGTGATTTCGACGTGGCGTTCGAGCATGTAGTGCTGATACTACTTGAATTAATGACAATTCCTGCCGTTGCCATACAGGAAACGATTCCAGTTGTGCCTCTCTGCCAAGTTTAGCGGAGGGAGAGGGAGTTAAGAGGACGAGAAATAATAATTATTTCTCTGCCGCAATAACTTGGAATCTTTGGGAGGAAGCTAATGATAAGCATGTCTACTGCCCCAACTTCACGGAATGGTGACCGCGGAATGGAAATAATGAGTAATCTCGTGAGGAGGAATTGATGCACAGCGCCATGTAGGATGTAGAAGGAGGCGTGCAAGCAAGTTTCAGGGGCTGGAGCGGGTAATGTGGGCCAGATAAATTTTTTATTTGCTCCATGCTTCAGGATTCCGCATGTCCTTGTGAATAGCCAGGAGAGCAAGTAGTGGGATGTTTAGCAGATGTACATAAGTGGAGAAGCTTGATGGTCCTAACACAGGCCGCGTCCCTTCACAGTGCGCGTTATAAATGAGTTGAGGACTTAACTATTTGAATCCATCATGGACTTGAAGGTTAAAACCACACACCCACAAACTCTTCTCCGCACTTTCTCTGTCCTCTCTCTCTCCTTTCTCTCTCTATCAGCTGCAGCAGCATGAAAAATTGACATCACTCTGACACAGTCTATTAGCTTTGGCGAGATCTAAAAGCCAATAAGAGCCGTTTGGAAAAAAGCCATGCTAGCTTGTGCAGAAATAGCTGATTTACTGAACGGAACCGCTTTTGAGCAAAAGCAGGAGTAGAAAGTGTGAGAGTCGGAGGAGGGGAAGTAGGTAGGGAAAAAATGCAAGGAAAGAGGAGTAGTGCGGAATGATGAATCTTCAACTCTTTTTACTCTTTCCAAGTCTCCCTGTGAAGCATAAAACTTGAATGCTCATTTGGGAGTTTCTTTCCTCAGCTATACTGTAGTCATGACGTGTGGCTGGAGCAAGAGAAAAACAAGGGAATGAAAAAGGCTTTTAGTCTTCTCAATCCATTCAATCTAGACAGGATGGGTACTGGAAAAGCATAATGGAATTCGGCACCAGTAAGTGCGAAACGAAGAGAAATCGAAAAATTGCTTTCTCCCCTCGTATTTCAAAACGATTTGTTGTGTGTACTTCCGTCCCACCAATGTCACATGACACATTCCATTCCCTCCTTACTTTAAACTTTGTCCTCACTCAAAGGCCAAGTTGAGCTGCTTTGTGTGAGGTGTACACTTGGCTCAAGTCGTTTCAGTTCATCGTGAGACCAAACAGGAGAATTCCACATAGACTTGTTTCGTCTCACTTGAGAGAGCTGTGCAAAGAAACGTACGGATTGCTCAGTCAGTCAGTACTCAAGATGAAATAAATGACTGGAGGGAAATGGAGCTCTGTGAAAGTGACATTGTGTGCATGTGTTGGTGAATCATTGCCTACACAAAGTATGAGAAGGCGCCAAAAAATATACCCACTGCCTGACTCTTTGATCTTGCAGGATATCTCCCACTATCATCTGCTTCCCTGCTACATTAAGCCCATCCTTCTACCATCCTCCTACTCTCTCTAGCCTTTGAAACTGGGGATATCCTTCACGAAAGAAGCATCCAATCCTTTCATTCTCCCAGGACTCACAACAAAGAAAGCAAAAGAGAACGCAGCATGGGAACTTGAAATATTTTTCGAGCTCACTAATTTCCGCCGTTGCGAGGAATGATTTACAGTGAAGTGCTTTTGTGGCTTACAAGTGTTCACAGGAGTTCAAGTCTCTCCGTCTCGCAGGTTAAATTTCTCAACTAATGATCCCTGAAGAGTTATCTTTGCAATTTGCCTATTTAAAATGTTGTAACGATGACGAATTAGTTTTTATAATTATTTGCATGTAGACTGAACATTTTATGAGTAAATAACAAAATCCCTTTTAACCGTCCCACAAGGAGTTCCACGCAGTAAAAATTTGCTTGCAGTATATCTGAGCATATACACAAGCCTTCCCTTTTTCAGATATAGATCCATGACGGACCAAAATCTTACCCGTCATTACACTCTCTCCTCTTTGTAGGACAAATGAAATTCTAGCTATCGTACCGTTCATTCATCTAGTTTCTTGCATCACAAGTCGGTAGTACGGAAGACTTCGAATGTATGAAAGTTCACTGTGAGTTGATCAGATTACAGAAAAGTCTACTGATGCTCAAGAGAGAATGTCAAGCAAGGAAAGAGATA
This sequence comes from Deuterosminthurus bicinctus, assembly GCA_034698825.1. Lineage (NCBI taxonomy): Eukaryota > Metazoa > Arthropoda > Collembola > Symphypleona > Bourletiellidae > Deuterosminthurus > Deuterosminthurus bicinctus. The sequence continues at coordinate 32,116 of JAQIWI010000270.1, read as the reverse complement.
CGAATAATTGCATGAAATCCTCCGCTTATTTGTTTGCCAACTGACAATGTCAGCATAAGAATTGAATTTTCCAAAGCTGAATGTGGGTTAACTTGATGCATGGATTGTGTTCACGAGAGCTTTCTTCCTCCATAGATTGTCTCACACATGTATCACGCAGTGGAACACATTCACATTATTCAGCTAGAGGCTAATCTCCTTTCTAGTCCAAAATACGAAAGTTTGAGTTCTGAACGAGTCAGCGCACTTATGGTAGCAGTTTTGAGGACGAAAAAACATGCAGACTAGATCATGTTCAAGTAGTCAAATTAAAATATCTACAGACCTATAGTTGGTATGTGTACATACACAGCTTAGAGGCCATGCTTTCATGATATAAAAGTGAATGTATAAACCCGTCCCACATCATAATTTCCCCCGAAAGTTATCCCAGGAAATTTAGTATGGAGAAAGGGGAAGGAGGTGACTGATTAATTTTACTTTTAATTCATAATCTTGAGTATTCTCTACTCGAAGAACATAAGTGAGACGAAGGAAGGAAAAGTTTACCTCGATCGAAACCACTTTCTACGTCAATTTTTTGAGTTACTCAGTTTATTTGTGTTGAACTGGGTTCAACTATGTGTATGCATAACGAATTTATAAGGAACTGATTGTTCTAGAGGAAACGATAGCCGATATACAGTTAACCGCGCAGTTATTATTAGGACGTTGAGGTCATGTCTAAACCCCCTGGTGAATAGTAATAATTGAATCTTGGAGGTTTCCTCCCTACATCTAACGTCATTTGCGAGGAGGTAAGCGTGAGAAAGTAAAATCTTGTGGTTGTACCTACACATTTGTAAGTACGGTACCAATTGTGGAAGACCCATAAATAAATAACCATACACCATGGAAGAAAAATCAAATAAAACATCTCGTCGAGAACTCGACTCAACTTCTTCAGGCTTTCCATACGTAACAAATGAAAACTCTTGACTTTGCTCTCTATAACCTAAAGTCTCACAATAAATTATGCAATCTGACTCAAACATCTCTAGCTGCCAAAGCTCTGTTTCCCCTTCTGTCTAGCTCCCTACCAGCCTAGCCTTCCATCTTTCTGACGCTCCTGTAGATCTATTCAATCGTATCCTGTATGAAAATAAAGCAAGTTCTTTCCTACCCAAAAAGGTAAACTTAGCCCCAAAGTGTAGATTTGAAGTAACTGCTTGCTCTCAGTCTGTCAAAAAGGCTTTCATCATGATAAAGCACCTAACATGCTGAACACAGAGATCCTCTATGTGCTACAGCTACTAAGCACCTTGGAAATTTCACAAGAGCAACAGTAGCCTTGGCGACGGGTTAGCTCTACTGTGAGAAATTGTAAGTATTTTATAAGATATTCCGGGTGCTGTAATGCCGCTGGGGTAGAAACATTAGAAAATTGAATTGAAATACGTATCCCACTTAAGTGTAATCAGCTCTCAAATAGTTTGCCATTGGTCAGCCTTTTCTCCTGCAAGTTGTGTGTGTGTTCTACAAACGCTAAGATCTTCGAATTCCAGTGCAGGCATCATGAAAGCGGGATGGTTAGAACCGACGAAGACTTATCGTAACTAAAGCCCAATGTGCCTGTGGGATTGAGCATTGGAAGAAAAGTTACTTCTTTTATTTTTCCGTGCTGGAGGAGACATTGAAAATGCTTGCTATGTAAGCAGATCGTAAGAACAACACCAGTTGTTGTTCTTGTTGTGCACACACATAGACACACAGATACACACAGATACACACACACACACACACACACACACACACACAAAATACAGCTTCCCTCAAGCATTTTCTTATTCACGTTAACAGTGACGGAGAGTCATTGCCGTGGGATTTGGCCGGCTTACACTCCTAGTTTCTTTCCTTCATGAGAATTGTACAGGAGCATTATCACTGGAGGGAAAGCCTGTATATTCTTCCTCCTTGTTTTTCTACGTCATTCTATTTCAACTCTCTTTATCTACACTGTAAGCTTCGGCTTTGATCATGCTTTCTCCTCAACTTGAGAACGCAGGGGGTTATCCTAATGCTAGCCTTACATCAATCAATACTTTGTCATCCTAGGTGGTGTAAAATTGGCTGTTTCCTTCATAAGGCTCCATTATAATGCTCCCATGTACATAAGCAAGAGCGAGCCAAATTTCAATTAATATGGCGAACTACATGGCTTGAATTTTAAGTATAGAGAGGTAATTGGGTACGGTAGCATGTACTTTCACAGGATCCCTCTCACAGGTTTTGTGCTTCTACAAGATGCCTGAAGGTACGTCTTGAGAGGTTTCTTACATATACAGACATACATAAATACTCGGGGTTGTAATTCTGCTCTTCATAGTTGACAGCCATGAAATAATGAAACGAGGGACTATCATTATCCACTTAATACAGGGAGTACAAGGAGGCCATATGATAAAGTAAAGGAGACAGAAGAACAACAATCTATCATAAATGCTGACAATGTAATGTGAAGAGCTCTGTGTTGATGTTGGCGGGTGAAAGGGAGGGCGATGATTCCGAAAACTAGCTTTGTGAAGGAAAGAAGGCGAATTTAAGGCAGCGGCTTAGAAAATAAAAGATGCTGGAGGCAACGCAAGATGATTGATGGACGTGATTTTTCTGTTGTGTAAGCCGTAGAAGAGGACAGGGGATATGATCAGGATACATGATGGTGGATTTTTCAGTAGAGTAGTGCACGTCGGATATCCAGTGACCTCCGTAGTAGCTTCATGTCTTGTATGGCAAATGACTCGGCCACTGGTAGTCGGAACATGGGCAATATGATGCGTACAAGGGTTCTTTGGGAATAAAGCATAAGAAATGCAATGCATCGTAATCAATGCTCAAGGATACAGTCAATAGAGGTAGTGTTGGGATATCAATAGCAAGCACTGCCATTAGTTTAACAAGAGCTGGGGTTGGGCAAATGAATGACTTTCAATTTTTCTAGATTATACTACATTTAAACCGAAGGGCTTGGTTCTTCAAGCCCACCGGGATGAGGGAATTGAGAATGATAACACAAGCTTGATGGCATGTCAGGTGAAATTTTGTTAGAAAAACAACTTTAGTAGGGTCAGGCGAAATGAGTTCCCATATGTTACGCTTCTAGCCGAGAGCAGAATGTAACTGTACGGCCAGCCAACACGAAATCTTCCCGAATGTTTTCATAAGCCTACTCTCTCCAAATCCTTCCGCCCATCCCCGTTTCTCCGTTGGGAGAAAACTTTGTCAAAGTTAAAGTGACCAAACGGCTCTGTCACACTCCAAGGTCTTCTCAAACATTTGCGTTTCTAATTAGATGTACTTCCGAATGTATTAGTAAATTGTGTCCATAGAAACTCCAATGCAGATGGAAGAAAAATACTTCCTCTACACATAAGCTGCATAATAGGTTGGGCAGGCGAAACAAAGAATCTCTGTGGTCGTGGCCTTCCGTCTCCCGTGACACTGACATTAGAAGCGCAGGTTGGGCCATCAGTCCATCAGTGGAACGGTACACCGGGTTTTGCCTTCTGCCAAACTGCCGTGAAAGTGCCGTTGGAGAGACTATATAGAGAAAAGTTTCCATCTTACACACACCTCTTCTCACACCGCCTATCTTCATTACAACTTTGCCCATATTACATGCCGATTTTGCTCTTGGGCTTTGGCACGAGAGCCAGTTCGAGTAAAAACTGTCAGTTTTCCGATCCTGCCTGAAGGAGTGGGAAGTAGGAGTGAACTCCATGACCAACTTTCCTTTCAAATCTCTCTAGGTCAGAGACGAAGAGGAAGCTATAAGTTTATCACGATAATATCTAATGGAAGAGAAATCACATCCCTCAAGCAGTCCTTTCATTTAGCTTATCAAACTGACCGTTTACATATCGTCATTAAATATAGTGATGAGGTTGGTCCAAAGTGAAGGTAGCATCACTCTTTATTTGACTGGTGGCACAATACGAATCGTTGACTTTGAACGAGTAACAGTGATACCGTAGTTATAGGACCGGAATAATACACCACTTCACCTCAACAATATAAATTGGACTGAGGGAAACTTTGGTAATCAAGTCTAAATGGTTCATTTGAAGATAAACTGGTACTTTATCATTGAAGCAAGTCCCAGCTGCGGAACATTTCCGTCAGGGAAACAAAGAGCTGGAGAGAGCAGCTCGAGTAAAATAATGGAATATTGCTTGCGGAGTAAAAAACTTTGGGCGAAGTCTCACTCTGCTGACCCTTTAAGGGAAACTAGGAGGGAAAACCTGTCGGGAAGGCAAAGCATTTCAGATATATGTGCGATTGTAAGGTATAAATTTACTACCTTTTGCAAATGATTCCCGTCTTTTCTTTGTCTACCCCAATTCTACACTGCGTTGTCGAAGGAAATAACTTGATAGCAATTGTGTCCTTCTAAACTTATCAGAGAAAGTTACATATCTTAGAACTACTTTTTCGCGTTTCATAGCGAAAATAATGGAGCCTAGAGCAATTTTTGGAATGAAAGAAAGTGAAATTTCAACGAAATCTCAAGTATAAATCAAATGAGCTTTTTCCGTCGCAGTCAACAGTCATAAATGACTTAGCTCCCTTGGTTACGCTCCCTGTCTCATTCAACGAAATCATCCTTTTGGCACCGTATAAATTTAGCTGGTCCATATGTGGCCTTTCATCTGCAGTTAAGTAGCCTTCTAGGCAACAGTAAATGATTCATGTTCAATTTAGAGAAGGTCCTGAATCGAATTGTGGTGGAAATACCACAGTGGCTGGTGACAAAACTGAGCAACACATCTTGGGTATTGCCATGGTACTTTTTCACACTTCTGCATCCCGGATCGCAATCTTACGAAATACATACAGTTCGACCATGTCGGGTTATTTCATCGTTCAACAGCTGAGGGCTTCAGAGGTCTCTTCCTTCAAGACAAGATTTGGTGAGGAAATCCAGCGGGATTTGGACAGAGCCCGTTGGTTTTTCTCACTATTCAGGGACTGTGAAGAGGGAGAAATTGAAAGCTTTCTTGACACAGAAATAATAACAAGAATAGCCAAGTTATGATAGAATAAGTTTGACAGATCACGTGGCGCTGGGGAAAACCGCAGTGTAGTGGGATCCACATTGAAATTCTGGGAGCTGCGTGGAAGAGCTTTAATACAGAAGGGTTTAATGGAATAAGCCCCATGGTGAAATGGGAGGAGCAAGGCGTGTAGAATCAGATTGAACAGGAGCGGAACGTATACTTTCCATTACTCTCTCACTTGATTGTGCTCCCTCAAAGAACATCAACAACAGCAAGGCTATGGTATTTCTAGTTGCGGAAATAACAACTTTGCTCCACTCATTCCTTTGATGATATTTCAAAACGGAGCGCTTCAGTGCAAACACACATATATGCATAGAGCGCTCTTCCACATTATTATTTCTTCCTCTGAGTGCAGCCTGGACTGGATATCAGAGGAATACAATGATTATTTGCGACTGGGACGTTGCAGAACATCGCTTTCTCACTACCACATGAAGCAGATTGAAGAAAGTGAGTCCGAAAAAGGATATACATCGCAGATTGACCTAAAAGAATAGGAAGGAAAATTGCTTTTGGAACATAGATGTTGAATCAGTTTCACTAAATTTAATGTCACAGCAAGTTTAATTGCTTCAGGGGTTTCCGGCAAGCTTTGACTAATTTACCTTGCTCTAGTCGAGAGCTGAGGAGGCTCATGTGTCGCTCCTACATTCAAGATATAGGAGAGTTCGGCGGATAGCCACTGTACTGGTGAGAGGAAGATGACAGCCACACAGGAAACCGAGGTCTTTCCTCTAATAAATTACAAATCGAACAACGACAACGGCTGTGCGTCTCTCTGTGTTATCGTCGCTATGATTCCATTAGCAATTCAAATAGTTAGAACAGAAAAGTTCCATGGTACTCTCACTCCTCATCTTGCTTACCTTATTCAGCAGTTGTATATAGCCTTGTTCCAGTTACATCATTATCTAACCCATATATTACCACACTCCTTCTGCTCTGATCGATGTTATACGCAAAGCAAGAGTATCCGCACGCTCTCCTTACAACAACCATTCCGCTCTCACTCCTTCTCCTTTTATTGATTTTTCTCCAACCACCGTGATTGGAAACAATGACAGTTTCCCTCTGTCTCCAGCACTTTTACACAATTGGCCTGAGAACAAACAGCTGCGAAGCGCGTCTCTGCTTTGAGCAGCTTACAACAAATTCTCCTGCATACTTCTCCGCTACTTTCACGCATCTCCAGCAAAGCAGACTAAGCCTCATGAATGGATGGAAGTAATTGTTTTATTTCGGTGTGTAAGTTTGAGATGATTTGGTACGAATCACTGATGAAATTAGGGATGTAATAATGAGCCGTATGAGGAAGATGAGCACTGTATTATACGGAGCCAATTGTAAGGTGACTTTATTAGTTCGCGTCCAAGAACCAACTCCTCGATCTCCTCATATCACATTCATGCGCTGGACTTTCCAAGTCCAGAAAATTTACATGACATTCAAAATTACATCCATAATCCAACTCGGAACTACTCATACATATTCTCTTTCAGGTGAAATCAGCTAAGAATACGTGCACATACAGGCAGTGATTTTGGTGGCGTGATCCGCTGTGTATGGTATAATACCGTTTGTAGTCAGCCAGCGAACGAGCGTGAAAAGAATAACATCTATGCTATCACGGAGATAAGTGATGGTAGAAATTGGCTGTCCTTTTATGTTACTGCTCGATTTATGCATATAAACTGAGTATATTTACCAATATCATGTGACGATCTAATAAAAGACACGATGTTTTTGTCTTTTCTTTCCTAGATGACGATGGAGATGAGATTAATTTGCACATGACGCGCTACCGGCCAGAGGAGTTGGACAAACTAGCCAAAACTACAAAATTCACTAAGAAGGAAATTCAACTAATCTACCGGGGATTCAAACAGGTTGGTCTCATCTGCATGTCATCTCCTCAAATCATAATTCATCATGAGTCAGCTCCCTTGAGTGCACAAGGGGCTCATTCGTCTACGGAATGATGGTGATAATGGGACCGGAAGCCCAACAGCGCTCCCTCCCAGTTCCTCTGTATCTGCTTAATTATCTCGGTGACTGTAATCAGGAGTGGGATTGACTGAGGGAAAGCCCAAGCTTTTATCTTCCGCGCTATTTTATTAGTAGCAAGACGGAGATTGTCTCCTGTAACAGCAGCATTAATCAAAGTGAAGCGTCACGCCAAAATTTACGACTTCCGTATGAGGAGACTCATATGAGAGACGTCTTGGGTGAAAGTGAGAACAGGAGCGCTAGCATCGGCAGGGCGTCCAGCCTCCTCACCAGCTGCTACCTGCCTCCTTGTCATAATTTGCCATTCTACCCAACCTTCGAACAACCACGTTACCTCGCCCATACCACTTGCTTTAATTCACTCCCATCTGCTGATGTCTGTTCACATATGACAGCAGCTGCTAAACTACGATTGGTCTTTCACCAGAATTATTCCTGAGGCAATGGGGGTACCGATGACCGTTACTACATTACCTTCTTTCCTTGGAAATGTATGTTTTATCGATTCTAGCTTTTCCGCTGCCATGAGATACAAACTGCACTAGAAATTACGAGGAAAAAGTGGTGAGGCAACGGGAATCCGAGTCGAAAGCGTAACTATTACTGTACCTGGTAAAGGATTGTACGCATTGAATGCTTTAACAGACCAAGGATTACATAGCGAAAGCTCTATTGCTGTATTTCTTTCGGACAAGTCCGCCACACTGTGCTCTATTTTCTCAGTGCTATGAGGCGTGCCTCGCATTTCAGCCCATTACTTCGGTCTAACGGATACGAAAAACACTCGTTGAAGAAAGAGACAAAGAGATGTAGTTCGCACAGACGAAAGCATTGTCTTTACTGCATGCATGCATATTATTGTGCGTACTCGACATGTTCCCTCCTTTTCAAAACCGTCCTACCACGTGTCTCTCTCAAGGGCCCCTCTTCTTGTCTCCGTAAGCAGTTTTTCTGAATGTAAACCACTTGGAATTAGCTTGTATATAGAGGATGAGGGATTCTATCCTCATATTGCAGCTCTTTGTACACACAGAAGACGGAGACGTTATGGCCTAAAAGATAGTGGGATTCAAGAGCCCGCATCCCTTCTGCTGATGCTTCATGCGTATACGTGTGTTCTTTCATCAAAAATTATTGATTGACGTACACACCTAGCTTCAATTTTAATTCACAATCACAAGCTGTGCGTAATGATTTGGCGAGTGATAGCCTTATATAATACTTCCTACTTAAATAATGTTACAGCAGCTGTTGTAATAAGTTACTCAGCATATTTTCACTTTCATTAAGTTTGCTCGCATCTGTTGGCACTTGGCTGTATGCAAGACACATACATCCATCCTCCCTTTGATTTATGGGGCCATGAAAAGTTTTTTTTGACGTCTGACCGTGTGTGTATGTGCTAATGGCTTTCGTCCATTGTGTACTACTCGAGGTATACCTGAGTTAGAGGAAGACTGATTGCTATAGCACAGAAATTTGATATGTACAGAGAGAAAGAAAGCGAGAGAGAAACACTACGAGGACGATTCAGCATTTTGCCAATAGACAGATGATAGTGCGAGTGGGTAGAGAGGTGAAAATGTCTCCATTAACAACGATAATGGCGTTAATGCAAGCAGAGAAAGTATGAATTTACAGTGGCACATGTCACACGATGGAAATCTCGCTCGTAAGATTTCGATTTATGACTGTCCCATGTCGACAAGTTAATGCGTTCTCTATATCTATGCGGTTTTTGCAGTACAAATATATAAACTGCCTGCATAGTCTGGAGTGGATGATATAATATGAAAGGTTTGTTCTATCACTTCAGGAATGTCCCACAGGCCTTGTAGATGAAGATGCATTTAAGGATATTTTTGCCCAGTTCTTTCCCCAAGGAGGTAATCTCTTTCAGTTTTTACGTCGTAGCTAGTGGTACATTGACGTTGATGTGAGTCGCAACCTAAAATATATTTTGATGATGATCTAATCGAATGTATGTGCGTGGGTATGTTACTATGAACACTTACTCACATGTTGCTTTTTCTTCTTACAGATGCCACCCAGTACGCTCACTATGTCTTCAATACGATCAAGCAGAATTCATCAGGGCAAATTAGCTTTGAGGTAAGCTTCGGATCCTCTTGAATTTTTTATGTCTCTTTTTTTTTCTCTTCTCATCCTATCCTGGTTGAAAAGGACTGAGTGCAATGGTTCTTCTGCAAAGGCTCCTTTCATCCTCTCCTCTCTGGTCTAATGTATCCACTACGTTCAATCCATTTTCTTCGGAATGCATGAAGGATTTCTCGGAAATGTACATATTTCCTCCTCCGAGGAGATCCTACTCCATATGGAGTCATAAGCCTCTTACTTGTAAGTCCAAAGGAGCGTTCAAGCACCACCACCGCCACATTAGCACGAATTATTAAGTCGAGAAAATAATACAGGGACAAAACCGTAAATTATTGTAATTATGACAAGTCAAGCTTTTGAAGGATGCAAAGCTATTGGTTGAAGCAAACTATAAAAGTGAATATATAGGATTTGGGGTCATCGGAGGAAGGCTATGACAGTTGAAGGGGAGTAAGTTAGAATGAAAAGGTGATTTACTCAACTGCAGTCGGTGCCATTGTGACAGTTTAATATATTGACATTGTTTCCTTTTGCTTTGCCTCTCCTCTCGCCAGGAATTCCTCGCCATTCTCTCAAAGGTCTCCAGAGGATCGATACAAGACAAGCTCCAATGGATTTTTGGTCTGTACGATTTAAATGGGGATGGACTCATTACCAAAAATGAAATGCTTGACGTTGTGACGTCTATCTATGAGATGCTGGGACGGCAAACGGAGCCTCAAGTTGAAGAAAACTCAGCCAAAGAGCACGTGGAAAGAATCTTCCATGTGAGTTCTCCTACTTACTTAACGTATTGTTTATTTGTTTTGTACTTGTACCAAGTCTGGGGATCTGAATCTTATCAGACGGGTAGACACAGGGAAACCATAATTAGATGGAAAGTTCTTGGGCTAACTTTTCGTTTGAAATCGATGAACGCAAATGGAACGTGCACTACGTCTTTATTTTTCACTCTCATTCCTAATCCCCTTGATGCGTATCCTTGGTCTTCTAATTATAGCAACTGCCAATATTTTACTGGGATTTCCTAACTAATTTGATTGTGAGCTTTTGAAGTTCCTATGGAAAATTTGAGTGTTTTCAAGTCTGTCTGCCTCTTCCTCTGCGCCGCTCATGTTTGAATCCGCTCAACGAGAGGAAGAAATGAATATGATTAATCAAGTTACCTTGCTTCTGTATGTATTTGAATCAAAGGTTTCCTTCGTTGACTTTGATTCTGTGAGGATTTGTGAGAAAATTCGGAATGTGAGTGTCGTAAAAAGAAAGATGAAAGCAGAGAAGCTAGTAAGGGAGAGAGGGACACGATGTCATATTAACTTCATCACCTTTGAGTGCGTTTGGGCTAAGGGAGGCTAGTGACGATGGCTTTAAGTCGTTTCGCTTGGCTTCATAGAACAACTTTGACTTCTCTTTCTCTCCTCATGACTGAATAGGAGACAGGAAAAGGAGCATATCCTGTGAGAGACTTACTACCATCTCCACCACCACTGCTGTCATGTCACCGTAGTTGAGAAACAGACCCAAATTGTCTTTTCACTTGTGCTTCCTCTGCGTCTGCTTCGTCTTATTCTTCTCCGTGGCTTGTTTTCAGTCAACATCACCCTTCATCCTTCTTCACTCCACTGGTTCGGCTTGGACATTCTCCTTCCAATTCGAACCGTGCTGCTACATGTCATTCCTATACTTTCCCGTCGTCTTTCCCAAGCTTCCACTTGTCTGAACTGAGAATACAGAGTGACGATGCCATTGTAGCATGTACAAGTATACTTCTTCTTTATTCTGTTCATGGCAGATGTAACTGCGAATTTCATCCAAATTACTTGTCTCATTGCTACACACCATAGGTGGTGGCTGCAACAATACAACTGCGAAATTCTTGCATGAGTTCACGTTCTTACATATGCAAAAAAGTTACAGTACACAGCAATGTTCTTGAATGGCACTCATGAATTAACTCCAACATTGGCTCATTATATATATCAAGCTTGGCATAGTAATGCATTTACTGTCCGCATACAATAGTTACTTTAAAAAACAGAGCTCATTGACTTCCAAACTGGGCTGAGTGGGTAGTAGTGCGATGAGAAATTTGCAAGACGATAATGTGCTTGCTTAATTGCACATTATCGTCCTCCTTATCCAACAAGCCAATGGAATTTTAGCGTGTAGACTCCATTGCATAATTTTCTCCAGACAACAACAGGAAAAGAGCTCGTTCTCAAGTATATTTTAATTACCGAGCACTCTTAAAATGCCTTTCTGCCTTCTCATATTCAATTCAATGCCTTTGTGTGGTTCATCTTGATGGTTCCGCCGTGATCATTCGTACGTTAATAGGATTAAATAACAAAGGAAGAGAAGAAAGAGAAGGGATACATGGAATGAAGCTAATTAGTGCGGAATGAATTAGCCATTTCTGTCGGCATCAAGGTAATGTATTTAGGTCTTCACATGCTTCCAAGTACCTTTGTGAGAACTGACATACTTCGCAGTTGCTCAAAAATGTTTTCTTTATTTGTTTTCCGGAAAGTCAAATATGTCGTGTAACAGCTGTGAATGAGAGCACAGGGATGATGAATAAATACCAAAGGTCACTATGTACCTTGAAAATAGTGCGGAGGTGGTCGTAACAGACGATGTAGACGGTAAGCCTCATGGAGACGATTTGTTGCTGTGACAAAGTGAAATGTTCCGCTCCTTCTACCACTTCCAAACTTAACTCGTAAGCTTCGTAAAAAGGTGTAAATTATATTTTCCGGGTTGCCCGGTCAAATTCAGTTGTCTTGGTATGTTGAACCTGTAGGGCGCAGCACGTCGAGTACCTTCCGTTTGGCAGTAGAGTGTAATAACATACCGCCTGTACTTAACTTAAAACTCACGTAAAAGAATTCATGAGCTGGTAGATACCATTAGGCTAACAACTATTGCTCCAAAGATTTGTGTATCCTGAAATCGAAGTCGTTCAAGTCGTGGTCTTGCATCCCCAATACAATGCGATGCCCATACTTCTCACATTGACGCGATCCAACTTTGTCTTGGCGAGAAAGGAATTAGGATATGAAAGTGATTGAATGCATAGGAGAAAGTTTTCAAGCTTATCATCAAAGCAACTATAAGAGTTAATGGTTTGTCACTCAGCTTTCAGCTCAATCGATTCAGCACACCGTGATACGACTTTATAAATTGCTCCAAAATGTTCGTTGACAGAAATGAATGATACTGTAGAGGAAGGCGAGAGAAGTTAGGCCGAAAGTATATGAGCACTGAGGCACGCACATGTGCCATTGAGTATATAAACCCTTTTTACTGCCAGCGTTATGGAAACGTAGTACGAGTAAATGATCAGTCAATTAACGAGTAGTTAAAACGGCACGATTTTCCATTCCTCACACATCTTTATGACAAAGAGCTGTATTTTGCAGGCCATCACATCTGTTGTTACGTCTCTCTCTCTCTCGCTGCTCCTCAAAGCGGAAAATGTTCTTTTACAAACCTCGACTGGACAATGACACAAGGGGTGATACTGGAGGAGTCAATGAAATCAATTCCACAGCCTCTGCGATTCCAAAGAACAAAGGAGGGTATCACTTCAGCTCTAATTCCGATGGGATAGCGTTTCACTACTTGCATTTGAAAGGGTGCACAAATAAACGGAAAGGAACTTTCTGGGTCCAATTATCACAGTGTTAATAATTTGGTACTAGAATAGATACATCATTGGTATGATGCACACTGCAAGCATCAAGCCACCTTGTTCACACAAGGATACCCAAATTGATGAGGTCACTCGTTCATTGTACGAGAGAACTTAGGCACATTTAATCTGTACTCTATAGTTCTTATAAAAATAAGCTCAAAGAATGACAACAAATGTCTCTATACGTAATTCCAACTCATTCCTGTCTCCGACGATCTGTTCAGTTCAAACATGCTCGCTGTACATCCACTCCGGTGTGCTTTATACGTAGATATCTACATGAATATAAATATCACTTGAATTTAAAAGCAACCTTTTTACTAATTCCGAATGCCGCAGTCTTTGTGCGAGCTAATTGATGAGATCTTGGATTAGTCTATAAAGCCAGTAGGCTCAACTAGCTGAAGAAGAGAAGAGTATCAAGGGTCGAGCAAGAACCTACTGCTCGGGAAAGCATTGGGAGGGCAATAAATTGGAAAATGCTTGGCACTTGCGGGAAAGCTTACATACATATTTATGAGACGAATAGAAGTAAACACATATAGTTGAGAGCCCTTGCTATGGTCTAATTAATGGGCTTGACTCGTGGACCTGCAGAAGTTTAATTTGAAAATGTTGAATGTTGTATGCGTGCGTCTTTCTCGTTTACTTTCAGAATTCATATATACAGGATTCCACATTCATCCTATACTTCATATCTGTTAACAGCATGCAAATTTCCAAAAATTTCCACAAATGTGAATAATACAGACTTGTTGGTGATGGAAGAGGCAGTGGGTAGAATAACGAACATAACATCCACTCATATCACTTGTGAGTTGATTCAAGCCAAGAGCATTTACCATTTGTCAGCTATCAGATGAATGGAGAGCACACCAATTCATCTTAATATACTCTACCTACCCAAGAGCGCTATTGGGATTCTCTTTCTCTGCTAGTTCCTAGCTTCGATAAGGATAATTGTAGACACATTCAAAGCTCAAAAATACACAGTCGAATGGAAACTACTTGAACATTTGTTGCATCTAGCTCAATTTTTTCTAATTAGCTTATTACCAAGAGAATGATGAAGCATGTAATATTTTGATGCAAAACTAATACTGCAGAGTCCACCAATGATAAAAATGGATGAGAGATGGAGTGGCTCAGAAAGCTTTTGTCTAAATCAACAGAGGATGCTTCATGTGATCATTTGTGTACAGCAACATCTTGGCTTCAATTCCAAGCAACGTATTCCATGGTTGACTGTCATTGAGGATCCTGGCTAGAACGCCAAAAAACATGTGAAAATCATGAAGTCGAGTACTTGTAGACACGGAGAAGAGGCTTCAAAACCACATTGGCAATGAACTTTCGTGTAATGAGGTTGAGTACCAAATCAGACACATTTCGTGCTCTTTTTCTGCAGTAATGAAAGAAGAGGCGGAAGAAGGTATGAGCTGTTGAGTAGGAATGTGAAAGCTTCTTGGTTTGATGGGAAACAGGGAGATTGCTCTCTAAAGGTAAGGAGCAAGAATTGATTTAGGAAGCATCATCAATCGATAGCCCTACCTTGGCTTCGGTGTTGGGAAATTCTGCTGAATCGAAGTATGGCGCTAGATTTCTGGGAGGAAAGTTTCGTCGAGTGTTTGCGAATTTTCAGAGTAATTGGAAATCTTCGGTCACAATGTGTTTACATTGGAATTATAGCGGAAGATGTTCTGTTCATCTGATGGAAATTGAATTGACTTATTCGTAAACTACTTTCACAAGAAAAGTCTTAACTTTACAGACTTTACGTTTTTTCAAAAAGCGCTTAGAATAAATAGCAAATAGCGTTGTTTGATGACCACGTTTCCCATGTAGCTCATGCGAACCTCGATTCCTGTTTAAATTATGAAGCAATTTAATTAAGGAATATAGGAATCCTTGTTCAAATTGGCATCACTGACAGTTCAAAACACTTACGCTGTATCTCCATAGGCTGATGTTTTAAACAGCAATATCAGTCATATAGTCATATAGTCTGAGTGAACCTGAATGCATGCAGTTTCTGGATCCAAAGTTGAAGGACTTTGCACCCAGTAAATGTGTCATTGGGTGTGTTTGGACAGATATTCGGAAAAAGGAATGAGTCGGAATTATGGGGAAAGGAAGGAAAATTTCAGCCTGCGAGCTTATTATTGATGAAGGCGAGAGTTTAGAAATTTAATGTGCACCTCGTGCTAATTTGGAACAACACACTGTGCCTACAAACACTCATATTTGCTTCCGATAGAAGGATTCCCAATAATTTTTGCGTTTTTCAGTGATTTCCAGTACTTAAATTTCCCCAAATTTCCTGATCACTGGAAACTTTATGGAAACCTCTTTTCACCTAATTGCAAGTGTACCATTGCCAGCACTGCCTGGCTTGCTTAGTCGAGTGAAACCCTTCACTCCGCCACCATCCATCTATAATTCCCTCTGTCCAATCGTAGAATAAAAAGCCCCACAGCTATAGATACATCGTACACATCTTTAAGGCTAGGGGATATCTTGGAGTAAACAAGCAGACATGAGATATTTGTGCATAACACACATGACTTCTATTCAACTCTCTATCCGCAAATCCCGCTCTCAGCGCGGCTAGACGCCTGTTAGATTGAGTACTGCACCTTCTCTCCTCTTTCGCTACCTGTTTCCTTACACCTTTGTGTACAATCCACTCTACAGTCGCTCACAAGAATTTACAGAAGGTGTATCACTTTGATAAATTAGCTCATCATGTCCCCTTTCAATACGACTGTCAACACTTGTTCCAATTCTCGACAGCTAGATAGTCTGGATGCGCTGGACTAAAACGGTCCATAGTTTAAAAATAGCTGATGCCGCTCACAAGGTTCTTGAGAAATATGGATGAGAGAAACTTGCCGCCTCCAGTAAAAGCCTTCGTGCCACGACTACAGAAATTAGATTTTAGGGAAAATATTATTTCAACTCTGTCTTTGTCAGGCCTTTGATTCATCACGCCACATTCTCTAGGCATGTACGTAGGAGCGACAACAGAATTTCCCTTGTCCTATGTAGCATTACACTCCTTCCATAGCAGTACGCTCACGGCTGATTCCCCTCCCGTTTTTTCCTTCCCCTAACTCAAGAAATAATGGCCTATTCTTCTTTCTCGTCTCGCTGCTCCGGCAAAGATTTACTGAGCAAAAAGGAAAAAGGTTCTTACAGCCGAATTGGCAGTGATTGTTGCCAAGTTGTTGTCTAAATTACTATTGCATTCAACCACAAAACACAAACTGTGTCACTGTTTGACTGTGTTTCTCTGTCTAGAACCAATACAGAAGCCTATGGACTATTTTTCTGAGCAATAAACTTGCGCACAACAATAAACACACTACGTCTCCATCGCTAAAGGTCCTGACTTTACAATTGATACCGGAAATCAAGCAACGCGACATTTCTGTTGCGTCAGAAGAACGAGTCAAAAGATTCGTATCGTCTGTACAGTTGAAAAAAAATAGGCTTTTCGATGCATTAAGGTGTCATCCCATTTTAACTACTACTGTATATTTTGGAAGCGTCAAACTGGACGATTCTCCGCCCAGAAATCCAATCATGTGGTTACTGCAAGTCATGGAAAACACTTGGAGAGCAAAACTTTTTGGCATATTGCTCAAGCTGAAGGCATGACTCTTATGCACGATGTTTTTTGTGGAGACGGCAAGTCGACGTCTGGCAGAACTTGCTGGTAAAACAAATCTCTCTATTTCAAAGCCACTGACAGTCTCGCACTAAAATTTCTGTGCAAAAAAGGCGCTTTGGAATGATTTCCATTATGATGGCCCCATCAAATCACCACATTAGCTGAGGCCCCACTGTGATGAACTGAGTTATTAAAGCAGTGTAGAGCTGGAATGAGAGGTTTCGAGGAGAAGCAGGAAGAGGGATGAAGTTGAGCAACTTTTTCTTTTTACTACAGGGTCATCACATTGATGACACAAGTTAATGAAAGGCAAGTCTGACTGGCTGTCGTTAATTGAAAGCATGCGAAGTGAACAATGCGAAATGGTTTGATTTAACCTGGAGGATAAGAGCCCTGAAGTATTTATAAAGCCTCTTTACTATTTAACCTTGGGCCATTTCTAACGAATAGATGCTTCTAAAACTGAGAATAAGAAACAGGAAAGACTAGCTATGTGAGTCACTAACAATGTAACGGTGAAATGATTTGTTTGTTTACAGCAAATCGACCTGAATCAAGATGGCGTGGTCACTATTGACGAGCTGGTCGAGTGGTGCTCACGAGATGAGAGGATTCTCAAGTCTTTGGACATGCTGGATACTGTGCTGTGATCTGTTCTTTGAACATCTCATACTTTTCGTCTTTACGATTCCTCAGTAATGTCAACACTTTTAGACTGCAATCCAATTGTCGCATCTCTTAACTTGTGTCCGTCGTACCAATCCTATAAATTGTCAAATAACTAAAAAGATAAATGTGTGTACGTGTGAAAAAAACGTTTGATTATATTGTCTTCCTAGCTCTTAGTAACAACATAATCCTTATAACACCCATGTAATCCACCTCTCTCTCTCTCTCTTTCATCTCCTACTAAAGTCAATATAGCTTACAAGTTAAGATCATTACTAAAATTCTTCACATTTTACTTCTATATAGATAACGTTCTCGCTCTATGCGTACAAAAGAATTCTTACTCGTCGCTAAATGTGATGATCCAGTAGAATCATTCAGTCTTGTTGTGATTGTTGCTCCGGGCCACAATTATCAGCCTGCGAGTATGCCGATGAAGGCGTAAGATTCATCAGTTACATACTTCGCATCAATATTGTACATGTATTATGATAAAAATTTCATAGCACTGGGATCTTGTACACCACTCACCTCTCCTCAACTTCCATGCTCCATATAAACTCTGAGGACTGAAGAATGTAATTATAATTTCGATGAAAAAGGAGGCGTGAAATTAAATTTCAGAACACATTTGACTGTATTGGTCGTTGTTGCGACTATATAGCTGTAACAAAGTTATTAATGACCACTAATTCATAATACGTAGTTTGAATAATGTGCAGAAGTATTGTAACAAATATAATTGAGCGCTCATTGAAATCTCAATATATGATGACATACTTGCAGCATGAACTTCGTAATTATTACTTAAATTAAATGACACATGAAAGTGCGTATATGCTACCATCTGTGAACTCCTATATTGCATAGTAGCACTAAGTACGTCGTGGATACCAAGTGTGACTAAAAGCCTGTATAGTTCAAGGTGTTACATCGCATTTACGACTTTCACGGTCTTTTACTATCACTATAATCTACCTTATGACAAATGTAATAACCTACATGTCGCCAAATCTATTCTTAGCCAATAGCCAGGTGATGAATGTAACCAACTGCAGTATTCAGTTCTTGTTCTCGTTATCGTGAGGAACCAATGTAGGAGATTCTTGTGTTACACTTCACCTCGCCTCATTACATTTGCCTTACATTGGTAGTCACATTAGTCATAACTTGTAAAAGTCGTTAATCCAAAATGCAATAATAATAAACATTTGGCAGTATGCTTCCTTTCGGGCAAACCTCAGCTGTGTTTCATTCTAGAATTTCATGCATGCTGCGAGCCAGGATTTCGGTCAAAGCGTTACCACGGCTCTTACGCTACCAGCTTAGCATGGAAATTTTGCTCAACACCTGGAAAATCACGTAATAGATGCGGATTTTCCAGTCTAAAATATAGTTGTACCCACGAAATCAACTGGGGGGTTACGCCATCTACCAGGAACAAGGTATAGTAGAAGATCATCCACGCTCCCTGGGAAAATAGAGAAGTTCGTAAAGTCCGGAGAATTATTCAGAATCTGATGCACTCATTCCATCCCGTGAACAAGATCCCTTCACCGTACTAATGATTATTGAATACTGAACATATTAATGAATATTCAACATTTTTATTCAATTGTTCCATTTATTCATTGTTTCATGATCATCATCATTATCAGCGTTTGATACATTAGAATGTTTTCCCTGTACCACGATGGGATAACGAAGATGACTTATAACTATTTATGCACGTACGTCATGTCGTCAGTTTTGTGGAGATATTCCTCTTTTTTATGCTCGCAGTAAAAATCCCTTGTTTTCACTCTTTAATATATATGTTATGTATGTTTATATGGCAATGCCGGAAAACAGTTGCAAGTTTGCATGTGTACAAATGGTCAATAATGATTCACTCAGTTTTCTTTTGCGGGTCAACAACAATCTGCAGGGTTTCTTCACCTCTTCACTTATAATAATCTGATTTAATTCAGATGATCCAAGCACTGTTCTGTCTTCGACACGTGCACGGACTTTCTCCCATCGGCACACGAAACCTGTTCAAGCTTACACTACAATTCACACTCACATCCCCTTCCCTGTTTTTTTTAGCCAGCTACACTTTGTCACCGCATTGCTGGTTCAACGATTACTAAATACTAATGTTCTTACATTTTACTCTTTTGTCTGCAAGATACATGAGAGATCAGCCAACAACTAAAACCTAAGACTCCCACACGGTATAGAAGGTTCTATGTATTTCCGCGTCATCATCAATGGGTGTACCATATATCATCATGCACAAGACCAGGAGAAGGGGGTACCAACAGCTGGTAAGGGTGGAGAAAACTTTAATAGTCATTATAGATACACTTACATCCACTTGACTTTCGTGGCATTTTCGTTCACTCTCTTCGAAGTACAGGTTGCAACAGTTTCCAAGGGCGTGATTGCAAACCCTTTCGGAGTGAAGTGGCTTCGATGACCAACATTCTTCCATAGTTAGTGAAATCCAGGACCCCTTTATCAAACCTCACATACGTACGCTTATTACGCAGTAATTGATATTAGATTCTAAATTTTTATTTAACAAACGCAGCTCCTGTTTTCTGTGTTTACTATTCTAATATGTTTCATGTATTTATTTGCCTTTTTTGTCTTCTTCCACGTTAACCAATTTATATATTTATGTACTCTAACTTAGCATTAATTATGAATTTTTCCTCTTCCTCTATCTTTCACTTGATTACAAAAGCTACAACAGACATGATCGCCAGATTCAATTTAGGAACCAGGCCGTGAATAAAGTTTTCATGTAACATGACTGTGCAAGCACGTAGGATTGACAAGGTCATTATACACAGTAGTAGTATCATGTTTTTTTTCTTCTCTTTAGGGTGATACCCGATTGCCCCAATATATTTGTTCCATTTCTCCCATAAACTGTCTCTCTCTTGTCTTCCTTTCTGTCAAATCTTTGTCGCAGGTTTACCGTCTCTGGACGCATTTGCCACCATGTAAAAAATTTTTTAGAACCTCGTAAGGCAGTACAGCAATATATACTTTTTTCAGTGGCAAATGTGTTCCTCACATATGAATATATTTATGCATATATATATTTATATATATGTATATACAACACTATATACGGGAATACACAAAAACTCCGGACAGTACGTAACTAATTGTATGCAGTAGTAGTACAGTGCTGATTTTAGTAATAATAATAGTAATAATCATAGTACGGGATTAATTCAGTTAATTCCTCGCCTCACAGTTAACTCATATTTCTCCATGTATGAATAGTTTCAGTTACAATTACCTTCCGAAATATACAATACATTAAGCACTGTTGTTGCTGTACGTCCACACAAGTATTATTTACATTTTACAATTATTAATCTTCCTAACGCTATCACTATACCTTATTTGTATTCCTCCTCTCAACTTGTCCTATAGTCTACATTGCAGATTATGTTATTTCTCTCATCGCTCTCTCTCGTCCCGCGCACAAAGTTCACGCCACACATTACTTAACAACAGGGGTAATTATCTCTGTTAAACACAATTACGATGCACTGCTTGCCACCTCAGTCCTACGTACAGCTTGAACCCACCCATCATGACTCACTGCAAGTACCATTCAAGCGCTATAACTTACTAGCTCCTTTGTTCCAATTTCCGTCCCATTCGTTTGCTGACTTTTATCCAGTTAACTTACACAATAACAATGTCTACATTCCTTGCTTTGTCCCTTTTTCCCTACACAATTTTCCGCTCAACTGCAATAGTATAATGATCATAACTACTATCACTATTCCCTCAGGAGGGTCGCCGGTGCACTTTGGGATATTATTTAGGCTTTACATCTCTTTTTTCATGTTTGTGTGTACCTCACTGTGTATGCAATCTATAACTACATGTAACACGATCTAACTTCCTAATGCTCACATCAAAACATTCATTCATCCGCTCATCCGTCGTCTACCTTTCTAGCAGCAACTACATGTAAGTTGTCAGTCATTCTCTGTTGTTATTATAGCTCTATGATTTTTAGTGCAATTATACTCAGAGGGTTTCAACTCTCCACACTGACTTGTCGTTACACCAGTGGGTGTGTATTTATAAATACCAAGATAAATAATTCTTAATAGTAATGTTCTCTTTCTTTTCATTACAATCATGAATTTCACATTAACCGAATCTTTCGACCAGTCATGTCGTACACGACACAAAAGCAAAGTGACAAACATCCATGTAACAGCATCTTATACATTTATGTATAAGCATATTTATGCTATGCTAATATCTTGTATTTACACATTGTGATCCTGAGCAACCCTAAAATCAGGATTCATAAATTTTTCCAAATTAACATGATTCTGGGTACCTCCTCAAGTCACAAATCACTCGGAAAAAAGTCTTATCCAATCTCTATATACGGCCAGGATTTCCCCACTGGAAGAAGTAGCTGTCTTTCAAAAGTTTTTTGGCTCAGTAGAAGGGAAACTTTACTGGAATACCCAGAAACGGCAGCACACTAAACTTGTCATAATTACAAATGCACATGCAAGCTGGCGGTTTTCAGTTAATCCTCACTGTGTTCAAAATTACTACTAAAACTCTCTTCCTTCTCACTGCTTACACGCCTGTCTCCCTTCCCACAAGATAAATATCAGCAGGTATAACAATAGTACGTTACTAATAATAATTAATTAATAATCATATATAAATATCGACACCTAAGTATCCACTGTAGCAGGTCATCCATTAACAAGCTGCTTCACAAAGTTCTCCGTTTCCATGCCGGTATGCACAGCTGAAATATAATTATAGCGAGACACCTGAATGTATGAATTAATTTAATTAGATAACAATAGAAACAATAGCATCAGGTTTCACCGGCAGCACAGCACACTAAAGTCTCACAAGCTTGCTTCAATAATTCTCTTTGAACTCTAACAACAGTTTTAAATGTGGCCATTGTAAGAAAAAAAAGAAAATCCTACCGCAGTTTTTGTTTGACTATCAGTTTGCAAGTTGGAGGGGAAAAGTTATGGACACTCTTTCGTCGATTCATGAGAACTGATAGTACTGAATGATTTGCGCTTCGTATAACTTTCGTTTGAACAAAAAATGAACAAGTGTAAGCGAGAGAGAGGGCGAGAGAGAGCAACTCACAACACGAACAATTAGTTGTATATTATCTATAATGTGATGGAAAATGGAGCAACTTACAGTAGCAATCACAACGATAACAATAATAAATTCAAATTTACTGTAAATGATAGGCTATTAATAATGATAACGCTAATTAAATAAATAATAACGTTAGCACACACGTCCTTACAGCAGCAGTCTCCATAGCTTTCATCTTCATTCTTCCTCCTCAATCACCTCAATAACTTAACGAGGACTTCCTCTAAAGGGTCTTCACCTTACCTACTATCCACTCCGCTAGAATTTCTTCAGCCTACAATGACAGCGGTTGCCATTTACATGAAACGGAATAATAAATAAAAGTACAGGAATATTCCAGAGTCCCCTTTTTGACATTTAGAAAGAAAATTGACACAGACTTCAAAAGTAGTTTTCACATGATAGCTACTAATTCTTGACTGTAAGTCTTCCTCCGGGGAATATGGCATTGCATGTGCATTTGTTCAGAATGTATCAAAGCTCAACTTATCCGCAGTTCATGTACAGGGCGTGCCACTGAGAGAACAAATAATCGGAGGAAAACAAATCTGGCTACGTATTGAGTCTGATGATGCTTATAAGTCAATGGTGTAGGTGCCTCTTGTTGTTCTTGTTGCATTCTTCTTTCTCCATCTGCTTCAAACATGTTCCTTCCTTCCTACACGCACATATCTGTTTTGCTGATTCTTCCAGTGCCGATTCTCTTCCAGTAGCTTGTTGAAACTGACTTGTACAATGTACAATACAAAAGGATCATATAGAGTGTATAGTTACAATTATTCACGAAACTTCTCAGGTGACTTGCGCACGTACTATAAAAATTGCCTAAAAATTTAGTTTCTCCGTAGGAAATTTTGCTGCTGACATAACTATATTACTTTAAACTGTAGCTACAGTGAGTTAAATCAACATGTCGAACAAACACAAGTCTTCTTATATTCCTCCTCGAGCTGACAAAATACACAAACGGTGAAAAATGAATTATTATTCGATGGAACTTAAATTTAACTACAACATGTAAGGGGACCCCATGACTGGATCAGTCTAGGCTTGCAACAAATGTCACTGAGCCTGCAAAGAACAAAAAAAACCCAAGAATTAGAGACGATGTGCACTTGGCCAGTTGAATATTGAATTCATACTTGGAACTGTTGCACAGGGTAGGCAGCAGCGGCAGCCATCATTCCCGCAGCAGCTGCGGCAGTAGGCTGTTGTTGAGCCGCGGCTGAGGCGGCCTGAGCAACTCCTGAAAATTTTCACAAAGTAAAAGTCAGATCAGCTATACAGTGCCAGTCGAGAGAAAAACTCCTTTCCATATGAATAAGAGCCACACACGTGAGGCTGACACTTCATAATTCAGTACTCTTGCTTGCATATCAGCCAACCGTGGACAACTAACGCTACCCTTCAATAACAATATTGCAAAAAAAAAAGCAATATTTAAAGCCACCCTGGACAAGTCAGCCAACCAAAAGACTTATTGGAAGAAAGTGACTGAGGCGTGATTTGAAATCTATCACTCCCCTCACGATTCACAGCCACTACGCACACAAACGTCAGATATTTGACATGGAATTCTCTTTTATGATTCCTCACCTAAACCGGCTGCCACTTGTGCTGCCTGATGTTGTGCTGCAGTTAGGGTGGAACCACCTGTCATGCCAGCTTGGCCCCAGGACGTCATTCCTTGCATCGTGCCCACATTCCTGCAATCATTCCCAAATACAGTCCCCATCAACGTCTCATAGTTTGACAGAACACCGAGAAAGGACACGTAATCAGTGGTAGCAATAGAGGTACAATAGACGACAATAACAAAGGACAAGGATAATTTCAAGCAACTACGACAACTGAAATGTCACACAACAACGCGATACATACAGAGACCATATGAGGCCTACATAAAGGGTAAAAAAAACATATTATGAGTCAGTGAACTGAGCAAGTGAAAGATAGACAATGTAGTAGTAGTATAAGGTCATTAAAAAAGCGCAAAACTTGTGTAATTTTCTCTTGATTTGATACAGTGACCCTAAAACCACTCCATCTCGGCTGTATATTTTCTTTGCGCATTTACCATTCTCTCTGGTCTTGTCCGTTCCTACCAGATTTCAATTTTCCCCATTCTTGACCTGACTGCTGCTGAGCTGTTGATGCCTGATCAGCTCCAACCCTGAGAGAAAAATTACACTCACAATACGATATAGCAAAAACGAGTAACCATTCTTATCAATCAAATCGCAGTGATTCAGTCATGAAATCTAGGTAAGAGATTTACTGTGGTCCTTTATCCCACAAAGACAAAAGTAGTAATAATGGACAGAGAGACGGAGAGACAGTAGTAGACAGAAATACAGCGCGGAAGAGGTTCATTATCTCGGCAAGTAAGTACATGTGTATTATTTACAACTACAGACAAAGGACAAGCTGTTGCAGCAAACCCACACCATCGTCGAACAATTCCAACGATAATTAATCCTATTCTACTAATCCTATTATTATCACGGCTATACTACAGCTCATTACAAGTCTTCTTTCATCCTTATCAGCCACGAATTTGTAGTACCAACGGAAAATTCCCATTTTGCAGCAATCAACCGTACGTACAAAAGAAATATATACTGGCTACAAAAATGCTGGTAACGATGAGAGACATTGGCGACTCAAGACGATTGATGACTCCCTCGACGAAATAAATCACAAAAGCAACTTTGCTGCAGACAAATATTTTGCACATGAGCAACGACATTCTCGGCCATGAAGCATGTGTGCGAGCGGGACGCACGAGGCACTATAAAACTCTACCAGCAAGAAGGAAAAATGGACCTGACGTTTCCAGTTAGTAAGAGCATATGGAAAGGAAAGACTCTTGAGTAGGATTTGCAGAGATTACCCACGAGTCGTCCGGACTGTGTAGCATACGGCACAGATTTACAAGTTCCACATCCAACTGTCTACAAACTAAGGCACATGCTTCATAAAATCATTCACATTGACGGTACAAATTCGTGTTTACTAAAAAAAGCTAGCGTGTGTTCACAACCAACACCAGAATCTATATCAGCCGCCGCTGTGTACAATTTGGTAGCATTAAGTGTAAACTACCAAAGCAAACAACCTTTAACCCTGAAGGCGATTGCCAGTCAAAGCTAAAAATGTTCGAGAAAAATACTCACTGAACTTTTAGGTAGTGAAAAGCAGCGAAAGGGAAAGTGTTTGCGTTCTCATTGCAACATTCTACGCATCTCACGCTCCCCCTCAAAGCAAAAAGTTTCGTATTTTACGGGCGACACTGTCTCCATTCTCCTCACTCACAACAAAAACGAGTAATGAGAGCAAAAGCTATTGCCGTGTTCGCAAAGCCTCACTTCTAATTTACTACTGAAGAAACGATAGCTGGAGGGATTTTCCTACATTACAATAAGCAAGGTCAAAGGCAAAAAGCATGCAAGATAATTTCATTTACCCATCTCATTACAGAAAATTTTATCTTACTTGTTAAATCATAAGCCTATAAATTATCGCATCTTCATTTCCAAAAATCCACATGAACAAGTTCACAACACAGCATTTATTTACCAGACGTAGAATACATTCCAACAGGAAAAGCGATAGAAAGCGAAGGTAGCACATTTCAACGCGTATATTTTCCCAGCAAAAGGCTAAAAAAAACGATAGGAGCATAATAAGTTAGAAAGCTACTCCACTTCCAACATCCGACGCACACAAGCTGGACAGCCGTAGGCTGCATTGCTTAACAAATCAAAGCACAAAATGTCAACTGAATACAAAGAGATAAACTCTTACAAAAAATATTTTTCTCTACAGAAGTTAGTAGTTTCTTGTAATGAAACTAGATCCAGTAACTACGTTTAAATAATTTTCCATGCAACCTAAAAAATACCACTATCCAATCCAAACCTTCTCGCTCTCACTCCCTAACTCCCGCTACTTCCTTCAATGATATTTTCATGCCCTCTCTACATTCCACTAAATCAATTTGAAAGCCAGAATTCTGCTCTAATGTGGCTACGAAGGCACCAACACACAAGTACATTACGGGTTCAACTCAAATCAAAGCATAACAGATTCTCCTAACACTCCCTATACTTCATTTCCACTACAAGCACAAGCCGCAACGACATCTGCAACATAAATCATCATCGGCGGGTGCACGTGCTAAAATTTATTTCCCACTGTTCAATATCATTATTTGTCATGTCGAAAGAGACATTATCTACACTTTGCGGCTGACAGTCTCTCACTTTTTATTGCTGTCTAAAGAAACTAACCCAAAAATCTTTGCAATCCGAACCCTCTTAGAAATACAACCGCCAACAACATACGACTATTATACCTGAACCCTTTTGAGCACTTGGTTTCTCTAAATGTAGCTTTTTCTTCTAATCTTACAGCAATATTCCAGTATCTTTCGAATCATTGCACGCAAAAAAGCTCAGTCTTTCAAAGAAAGCGGAAATCGGATTCCTATTCCTCATGCCGCCCTTCGTCCAGCTACTTATACAACAGTTTCTCACAGCAACTCTCAGTCTCGATCCGCACACCCATGCAGCACACAAACAAATACATGCAGGGCTAACCGCAGTTGTCAACACCAAAAATCAGATACATATTTTATTAGTCGATTACTGTAACTTGGTAGCACATTCACAAAGACGTACGTCGAAAAAGATAGTACACAATCTCCACAGTATACAACAAGAACTATTGATACAGTGTAACCGAGAGAAAGGTAGACAGTGATAACACATCCAGAAAAAAAAGAGAGTGAAGAAAAAAAAGAAAAATACATAATACCAAATGATAATAATAGGTAATATAACTACTATATAAAAGGACGCTTAAGTATATAGGCATACTAGGTCTAAAATTACACATGTATCGGGAAAAGCCAACTTTTACACAGCATTCACTACAGATCAGATTACAAAATCAACCATACTATCAGCAGGAGCAATAGTAAAAACAGCATAGTACATTATAAAGGGATAGCATAGTATAAAGAAAATTAAAGGAGCCACTGGGTGCAATAATTAATTGCTTGGAGACACAAAACTTGAACTTTTCTCTGCATTTTTTCGCCTTTTCAAACTTGTAACTTTAATTCCTTACCCCATGTAACCCTGCTGGTAACCAAAGTTCCCATACGAATATCCCTGCATCCCTTGCAGGAACTGATTTTGCATTTGCGTAGTTGTGGCGGGGTACCCCTGAGGGTACCAATAGCCCATTTGTTGTCCATAGCCATAAGGATACTGTGAGCTCGCGATGGCGGAACCATAGCCATACTGCTGCTGCAAGCAAAACAACAATATCAACATGAGTAATCAAATACAAATTCATCTGTCTAAGAGAGCCAGAGAAAACTTCTGTCCTTCACTACCACTCCAGCTTATTTCATCAACCAACTCCAGCGACTTCCACGGACGTTGGAGTGGCCGTAGGAGAGAAATGGCTCCAAGTACACTCATCTACTTCACTTACTTGAGCCGAGCAATGGGAAAAGTTTTCATAACAAAGTACAGGAAAAAGGAAGAGAGAGAGAGAGAGGGCGAACTCACCTGATTCGAAACATTTGCGGGATCGCCTGCTTCCTTTCCCCATGAGCACTTCACAGTCTGCCCATTAATCTCCGTGTTGTGGACAGCAACGATGGCGTGCGTTGCAGATTCTTTGGTTGCAAACCTGAATATAAAAAATCCACAATTCAATCATAACAACAACTCCTCACTTCAAACGTCATCCAGAAAGCTCATCCGGGAAAAGATCCATCCAACAATAACAATTCTTTTCATTCCTTCCATGTCTCTGATAAACCCACAAAAATACCAAGTAATAAATTTGAAAGGATGAGCCCCTCAGTTCAATTTGAACACCAGGGGAAATAATACACCATGGACATTAGTATACAACTAATGCTCCACTAAATACAGGAGCACGTAAATCCTATAGACAACGAGCCCTTACAAAGAAATGAACGACACAAAGATAAGATAGTATGTACATATATACACACACACACACAGAGGAGCAAGTAAGTAGATGGATTCACAAAGATCTGGAAACATGGCCTTCAACTTGTAACTACACAGAACACAGGAGATAATAGAGGAGGGCACGGAAAATTAGAGAGATTTCTCCCTATTTTCCCCATCATGCCCCTCCTTCCTTTCTCCATCCGCTTCCTCCTCTCCTTCTCCTACTTCTTATTATTCTCCTTTACTCCGTCGCCTCATCCTCCACGTGTTCCTATACATGCTTGTTTGCTTTACCCACTCACTCCTACTGCCATGGGATCATCCCTGTTACGCACAGGATGTCTGTAAGAATCCAGTCAAGATCATGAACAGCATACCTAATGAAAGCATATCCTTTATCTTTGAACACCCGAATCTCCTGGATCTGACCAAATGGGCTGAACGTCTTCTGCATGAGTTCCTCCGTTAAACCATTTGCAATCCCTCCACAATAAACCGTGCAATTCGTTTGACTTGACTGGTTATAAACTTCGTCAAATGTTAACTGCTTCGAATTCCCCACTGAAAAGACAGCATAAATCATCTTTCAATTAGTACATCAATCAATCATCATCATAATTACTACATTGCCTTATACAATGGCAGCCGTATATACACATTTATATATAATATACACATCCGTCCTTTCTCTCTCTCTCTTTCCCTCTCCTCACGTACGAGCTGCAAAAACCCTTCCGCATGTAAACCTTGCAAGCAACACGACCATCATCATCATCATCATCATCACCTCATTTATTTCTCCCGTGTAACACAAGGTACCCATCTGCTACTTCCTCCTCAACTTCCCACAGATTCAACTAAATCATGCAGTCAATCAGGGACGCATACATATACTTGCTAAAAATCCACACTAGCTTCTCTCCTCTGTCAGTTCCAGTCAGTGTGCTCTTCTCTTTCCCTACAACTCCTCTCCCCACTGCAGTAAACACGAGCACAACAAAACTCCTTCACCTTTAACAGCCTCCCATAGCTAATCGATAAAGACACATATACACACACACACCGACTGAGCCAATGCTGGAGGATACACAAGGAAACATTTAACAAACTCTCACATCCACCATTATGCTACAAAGCAGACCATCCATGGTATCCCATATGTACTCCTGGAGCAGAAGGAAAAGAAGAAGGACAACCAATTAAGCAAACAACTATGCGCCTCAAGCTCCATTGTAACTACTATGCTATCCTTCCATCCTGTGCAACCACTACCAAGCTTTCAACCACCTCAATCAACGACTTTACACATAGAAAAACACACATATATACACACTCAGCAGACCAATATCATTCTCAAATGTAGGCAACAGGATGCTACCCGCACACAACTCAACCAGCTTTAACTTATTCCACACAAGTAGTAGCAACAGCAGCAGCAAGATAAAAAGCAGAAGAAAAACATTATCGTTTTGATTTACGATTATCCTATTCCGACAAAAAAAGCACACAATTCCTTAAAAATCCACCATCAGCCGTCCCTAGTAGTGAGATGCCACAGTTCAGCACCATATCTCCCTCCAGGAGACAGACAGAGAGAGAGAGAGATAGAAAGTGCCCTTCTTCTTTTCCCTTTCAAACGACTTTCCTCTCCTCCTTTCGCAACAAGCTAACCAGTCCTCTACACACACACACACACAGACACACGTACGCACACTTGACAAATGAATGTCTCACGACATTTGATCTTGCTCTTAATGCAGATTTTTAACGTACGTAATGCACGTAGCAATTCGTCCCTCCCCGACTTCTTCATCCCACCATCCTCCGTCTTCCATTTATGCTCCCTTTACAAATAAGGAAAAGCTAAGAGCTCATCTTATTATAATGCAGAATATGCAATAATAGCAGCAGCTCAATAGCCTTTCAGGTTTTTTTTATACCTCTCCCAACTACATACACCAATCTCTCACGAATGATTTTATCCTCTGTACTTGTACGGTATGTGTACCACATACCATTACAACAATAACTCACATGAGCAATAATATACTCCCACACCTTACATATATTACCAGCACTACTGCAATGGAATGGATGCGGGGCGGGTACACATAGATCGGGGTGAAACTTGTTCCTTTATCCCCACCCACTTCTATCTCACTTCCCCCGTTCATATTCAACATGGCCCTCCCATATGGAAAATAAAACGGCTAATACACAAGGATCAGCACAGATAAAAAACACATCATCCTGAATAACCTACAGCAGTACTCAATCTACATAAGAATAACCGAGCCAAAACCGTCCACATCGATTTTCCTAGCAGCACACACATACACACACACACAACAAAAACTTACTGCACACACTCACACATGAATCCAGACTTTTCTTTATAAACAACGCACGCATACAACCAGGACTTGTCCTCCTCTATACACACAGCCATATCACCCAAAACATTCAAACAAAAAACATGTAAGCCACATGCACATAGCCTGCGATGTGCTATTTATTATTAGTATATTATTCCACTTCGATGCCGTTTACGCACAACTTATCCTCTTTCTTCTCAGCCTTCTTCTTCTTCTTCCGCCCTTTTTTCCCTGGCTACTAAATTCCTACTTTTTTTTGCCTCCCCCCCCTCCCCCTTTTCATATTCTTCTTACACACAACCGCTACTGAGCTCTCTCTGTCCTTACTACAACCTTCACCATACCCACCACTTACACCACACCTTTCCTCTCCACCAAACTTAATAAATATATACTCATACCACCAAACCCCATTTTCACTTATAACGCTCACACTCTGCTCCTCCCTGCTTACCTACAGCACTGTCCTCATCTGACCCAAATTCTCGTACACATACATATGCTTAACACAACTCCAACAATACAATGTAAACATGACTCTCGACAATAGAGAGGGAGGAGGACAAGCAGAAGAAGAAAAGTCAGATCACATCACATCCCCTTGCTCTCTCTCTCTCTCTCGCACTCTCTTCATGCACACACACACTCGCTCCCAAGCCAGGAGTGCGTCGAACAAAACAAATCCGATCCTTATACTCTGTCGACCGTTTCATCCAATATAGCCAGTCAAAAAAGTCAAAGCCACTGGAAAAAAAAGCCGGCTTGAAAAAGAAGCAATGAAGAATGACTGGAGGACTCTCGTTTCTTCACCTGGTGATTCATTTCATCCTACAACGGTTCGTTCTACTACGGATCACTTTCTCTTCTTTTTCACCGCCTCCCTCCCTCACTCTTTCCTTTTTCTTCTTGTACCTCACTCTCCCTGTATCTTACTTTCCTTTCCACCAACTACTCTTCTTCCTCCTGCTTCGCCTAATCCACACAAGCTCAGCCATGCCTGATAAAATATTTCATGGAATTCTCTCCTTTAAACACAGAATGGCTTGCATCCAATTTATTGCGGCAGCTCCGTGGAAGTGGCGAAGATTGGTTACCCGGTCTCCTCCTTCCAGTACACTGTCTAACTCACAGTTTCATACAGAAAGTAGAAGAGGGAGAAGAAAAAAAAACACACACACACAGACAAACGTTTACACCTTCCCATTCCTCGTTTCAACAGTCTCACAGTCCTTTCTTCACACACACTCGTGCGCGCTTCTGATTGCACCAACTATATATAACCAGCACAGAGTCAAGTCAAGTCAAGT